>CM044015.1:22140641-22213141 GCA_024085815.1 Flaveria linearis | reverse complement strand
TATAATGATGAACATTTAATTATTTGCTTTTTACTAAATTGTTACTTGGATATTGGTAAGAATGAACTACTTTGACTTGCTAATGTTTCTGTGAATTGCTAACCATCCAAAATAAATTATAGGCGGTAACTAGGCCTGTAAATAAATTGAACGTTTATGAACTGTTCGGCGAAAAGTTCGTTTATGTTTGTTCGATCATATACTTAGATGAATGAACACGAACAAAAAAATTTATTCGTTTAGTTAAACGAACGAACATAAATACATATTTTGTTTGTTTATTTACGTTTGTGAATGTTCGTTTATGTTTGTTCATATATGTTTCTTTATTTACATTGGTTTATGCTCGTTTTCTTACATTTGTTCGTTTATGTATTGAAACAAAATTTCATATACATATCTTTCATGGTTTTTGGATGAATCATTAATGATGATCTCTTGATGAATCACTATGGATTTTTTATAAAATCATATATTTTGATGACCATGTATATTTCATCATTAATTACATGTGTTTTATTTATAAATTAAGATGTGCTAAACTTGTTCGTTTGTATTCATTTATGTTTGTCAATTATGTTCGTTTGTGTTTGTTTACCTTTGTGAACTGTTCGTTTAGCTCTTTTGACGAACGAACATGCATGAACAAATACGAGAATTTTCATTTTTTAATGAACAAACATAAACAAAACATTGTGTTTTATTATGTGTTCATGTTTGCATTCGTGTTCGGTTATATTTAAATGAACAAACACGAACATGCTAATATTCATATTTGTTCGGTTCCTTGCCTAGCGGTAACATGGATGGAAAAGTTAAATAGCTTATACGTAGGCTTGTAAACAACATGAATCTTTAGCGAACGGTTCGTAATTTGTGCGACCGGAAGTTCGTTTATATTCGTTTGTTTAATAAATGAGCGAACACAAATAAGAAAATGGTGTTCGTTAATTTAAATGAATGGATATGAAAAAAATAGTGCTCATTTATATTCATTTAAAGATTTTATATTTTATACTTTTATTTTATTGGTTCTAGTTTTTAGGAAAAATGAAAACGTACGTAATTTTAATATATATCTCTATCAACATTCCCCGTTTTACCATTTTGCAACTTTAGTTTATGGTAAAGCTAGACAATCTTTTTTCAAAAGTTTTTTTAGTTTTATGTATAATAATTATGTCAAGTACATTCAAATAATTATGGTTAATTTTTTTTAATATTTGATAAACTTATGTTTGTGTTCTTTTATGTTCATGAACATTTGCTTACGTTCGTTTTCTTTATTTGTGTTTATTATGTTCAGTAATTGTTCATGATTATTTTATTCCTTAATAAACAATCACTAATAAGAAATTTTGTCCAGTAAGTTTATGAACAGTTTATGTACAACTTCATTTTATTAATAAACGAACATAAACCAGTTCTAATTCATGTTTGTTTATAACCTACTAGCTCACAAGCCCCATCAGAAGCAAAGTATTTTTCTTTTTTTACTAAAGCTTGCTTTCATTGGACTTAAGATTGCATTTTAACGTATGTAGTAAACCTTTCAAACCTTAGAAAACTAATGTGGACAAATAAAGTGTTAAGAAGTTTCTAGCGAACATACCCATAAAATTACTTAAACTCCCTCCTAACACGCTATGTTTTAGCCCAGAACAAAAAGAACACCTTGTTTTCCTCATGGAGGTCGGAGTGGCATTCTTAAATAATTTACCTTGATATGCTCAACGTATTGAAATTGAATCCACGCCTCTTAACCTCTATCAAATGGGAGGTCATGGGTTCAAGTCTCACTCTAAGCAAAATGTTTAGGGTTGTGCCAGGGGGTTTTCTCAGCAATGAGTTTCCTCCTGAGGGGTTTGGGGGTGCAGTCCCAGCTGGAAAACAGATGGGTGTGCCCGATTAAGATAACACATATCCTCCGAAAAAGGATCGAACATTTACCGTTCAAAAAAATACTTGTGATAAATAAGTTCATCTTCTATTAGAGTATTGGGAAACAAAATCCTAAACTAGTGTTACAAAAGTCAGTTTGATTATAACATGTGAAATATCCCTTTGATGATGAATTTGACATTGATAATATCCATTAATTCTTGCTAATGAAACAAGTGTAGCACCCATAGGTTAAAGTTAAAAATTGGGTTAAAAGGTTAGAACTTAACACTAATGGTAAGTTTGGAGTAAGTTTGTATTAATGTTAAAGTTCTTTGCTGATCAAGTTTTTACTATTAAATAGATACTATTAATGGTAATAAAGTACTGATGAAGAAGCTACTATCGTTGGTTAATGCACGCTCTAAAAAAAATCTGATAAAGATTTAAAGAAGAAATGATCATTATTTAAAAATTATCTATATTTATATTACTATATAACACATCTTAAAATGATAAGATGGTAATTTTATTCAAAGTGTAAGGCGTCTAATACAACATTTTAATTATAGAGTACAAGTGCTTTATGCAATAGTTTTACTTTTGTTCCCCCTTAATTAAATAACTTCTTCTAGTTATTGGTATTATTTAATACACATTATTAATACATTATTTAATAATATGATCTTATTTAATTCACTTCATTCAATTTTATTTATAATAATATAAATTGACATTTAAATTTATAGTTACTAATCATATTTTTATAACTAAATACTATTTAAATTAAGTATTGTTTTATTTAAATACTTATATCTATACTACTATATAATACATCTCTTTGTATAGAGATGTAATTATGTCAAGCATACAAATTTTAAAGCAACATGTAGTGCATGTCACTTAATAGGGTAAATAAAAAATTGATTAATATTTATTATGTTTTAGGAGCAATATAGTAAAGTTATCCATTTAATTTTATATACCTTAACATTTTTGTCCGTATCCCTTTTATGTATTTAGTACACATTATTGATACATTGTTTAATAATAAGATATTATTTAATTTGCTTCATTAAATTTTATTTTATTTATGTTACTATAAATTTATATTTACTAATTATATTTTTATAACTAATACCATATAAATTAAGTATTTATTTTATTTAAATATTTAAGTATATAACTTATATATATCTTTATTTTTATAATAACTATAATACTAATATTTTTCTAGCGACATATTATGAGTTTTATAATTTTAATATTTAAATATATCTTTTATAATAAAATTTAAAGGTGGATAAAATAATAATTTTACAATAGATTAAGTTACCCATAGGAAAAGTCATGCTTAAATTTTAAAAAATTAATCATTTTATTTTATTTATGTCCACAGAATAAAATATAACATATGATGCTTATAATACAAATGCTAAAGCGTATACACGTGACCAAACAAAACCGTCATTCACTTTAAATGTCATTCATTTGTTACAATTAAGCGCTCATCCCTCTTCCCCTTTCCTCTGTCGGTTGTTAACAGATCAATAACAATCAAGATGACAATTTGTGGTGACAATTTCTCTATTAAATTTCTTCGGTCGATACAAATCACCATAGAAAGCTGCATCCGATAGTCATACAACTCTAACCTACATTCATAAAATGAAATCCCCCCTAAAATCTAGGTAATAAGTGATTTCCGACCCCAAATACCACCCATGTTTTCACTAATCTTGTTGCGGTGATGGAGTTGTATTAAAGACTTTTGTAATATACGTTATTGTTTTCTTTCATTCAATTTTTTTAATAATTATATTTATTTTTCAATTTACGTCATAACGCACCTAGTCGATACTGACTGTTGATACATGTGTACCTAGTTTAGGAGCTCAATGTAAAATGTCTTTCATGTCTTACATATATGTAATTGAATGGGTATGAATGAAATACAATATGTGGTTGATGCTTATAATCTTTAATATTTCATTGTTTATTGTGTGATAACGCATATTGAACTAACTATATAGGTTTGTGGTTGTTTGCATAATTCTTAGTTAAATATGGTTGAGAAACATGTTTAAACTTAATCGTGTGAAGTTCTCATGCGAAAGGACCATGCTAATGGACCATACGCATGAACATTCATGCTAATGGACCAGTCGCATGACTGAACCAGGAGACTGGATCAGTCGTACGATTGTGACATGAGATTGACTCAGTCGCACGACTGGATCTTCAGTCGTGCGGATGGATCAACCGCATGCTTCAGTCGCACGACTGAACCATGCTAATGGTTCAGTCGTACGAATGGAAAACCCTAACCTATAAATACCACTTAATTCGTGAAAAAAAAAGAATTCGAAGACTTACACACGTAATCGTACCCTAGTCGTCTAGAGGCTCAAGAAAACCTGTTCCAACTGATCAATTCTTGTTCATTCTTAACGTTTGTTTCATCGTAGGATTGATCAGATTGTCGTTCTCACTGATTGGATTGCCAATCAAATAGGATTCCGCACTATTTGAGTTGGTATACATGCAGAATCAGTTAGTACTCCGTACGTACACGGTCCTAACAAGTGGTATCAGAGCTTTGGCTCTTGATTTTGCATGTGATTCGATCGATTTGGTATAAAAATCACGTCTTTTCATTCAAAAACACCATCTTTTTGGTTAAAACACGTTTTCGACGTCTCCAGATCAAAAAGTTCACATTTTTCGGCATACGGCAGATTAGGGTTCGTAAAAATTCGTGTTTGTGTGTCAAAATATCCAAAACCCTCGAATTTTTCAAAACAGCAGCCTTCAGTCGCACGAATAGCTCATTCGCACGACTGAACGCACGATTGAACTCAGTCGCTCATCCAATCATACGACTAAACAGTCCATTCGCATTGTCCAGTCGTCCTTGTCCAATCGCACGATTGACTCATCCGGATTGTTCAATCGCACGATTGAGCCATCCGCATTGTTCAATCGCACGTTTGGCCCATTCGCACATCTCCATTCGCACTAGTGAATAAATCTTAGATTAACGTTCAAAGTTAATACAAATGGAAGATCAGTACTCAGCTTTCACTGCCGGAAGGGATTCACGGATCCAGAGTCTATTGCTTCTGGAAAACGAAACTGGTAATCACAATAGGCCCCCTAAGCTCATAACGTTGGACGATTACCCACAATGGAAGCAAAGGTTCGAGATATACTTAAATGGAGTTGATCCTAATCTGTGGGAATCAATCGAGACTGGGTATAGCATGCCGGTTGGTGCTGATGGAGTAAAACTTACCTTGGGTGGCATGACTGATAGCCAGAAGGTGAAGTATAATACAGAGAAGAAGGTGTATGATTTGTTAACTCAGTCAATTTCTAAGGATATATTCCATCAGTTTTCTGAGAATAAACAAGCCAAGAAGTTATGGGATGCTCTGGAAAAACGGTATGACGGGAATGCGACGTTGAAGGCATTAAAGGCAAAGGCTTTGAAGAAGGAGTTTGATAACTTCTCTTCAATAGGGAAAGAGAGCCTGGATGACTTTATCGATCGTTTCTACCACTTGATGAGTGAGCTGCACACTCATGGGGTTACCACGTCCATGGAAGACAAGGTGTCGAGTTTTGCAGATGGATTTTCTGAGAAGTGGGTTTCGTTTGTGTCAAATCTCAGACAGAATGATATGCTGGCAAAATTGGATATCAACGATTTCATTCTGAAGCTGAGAGAGGAAGAGTTGAGGATGAAGTACAGATCCCAGAAAAGTTCATTTGATCAGAACCCATCACTTTACAACTCAACTTCTCAACCAAAAACTTCTGGAGCACCACTCCAAATGGCATTCGTCTCCAGTTCAGCTGCTCCGTCCCAAACCATTACTTCAGGATCTGACACGTCAGGGTCATCTTGCACCTAATACATAGCACCTGAAGCCAATGCTACAAAATTGAAGACCGAGAATCTCGGTAATGTGACTGTAAAGATAGCAAAGGAGCATATGGATCTCCTAGCAGCTGTCGTTCAATCTATGACGGTCTAGTTGCGGGGAAGATTGGAAACTGCCATCTCGCCGATGAAGACTACGAGCAGGTAGATGAAACTGAACTCGAAAAAATGGATATCATGTGGGCGTTAGCTAGTGCTGTCCGGAGGGTGAAGAAGTTTGTTAGAAGACCGAACAGAACTTGATAGTGACAAAGGATGCAACCTTTGGTTTTGACAAAACCAAAGTTACCTGTTTCAATTGTGGAGAAAAGGGGCACTTCAAACGTGAATGTGTGAAGCCCAAGAAGACAGGTAATGGTAATCCATTCTCCACTTTCAATCATCAAGATAAACCCACCAATGGGGCTACATCATCAAGCAAGGATCCTAAGTCCTTGACTGCACAAGACGATGAAGGACAAGATTGGACCTTTCGTTTGTGTCTCCGGGAGAATCCAACATTGCATGTGTTGAGGGTTTGGATGATAACTCTGCAAGCGAAGGTGATATAGCAGTGGAACTCGTAATGTCAGATCATGAAGATACTGCTACTGTGGTCACTCACCTAAATGAAGAAGGTCCCAGCACAACATGTTCAGAATCACCACCACCCGAATAGTCAAACTCTGCAATGATGGCTGATTCAACGGAACCTTCTCAGGTAAGTTCCACAGACCAACTTTTTGATAATCATGCTTGTTCTGAATGTAATAAATTTAGGGAAAGCATAGATTCAAATTTTGTTAGGCTATTAGATCACAATGATAGCTTAGTAAATGATTTACAACTGTGAACAGAAGCAAACCAAATTTTAAAAGAAAATGAGCACAGTTATAAAGAGAAAATAGAACTATTAAATAAACAACTAAGGGAAACCGAAGTTGTGGCATTTAACCAAGCAAATGACATAAAGTTCTATTTAAACTCCCCAGAAGAAACTAAGAAACAAAAAGCAGTTTTGGAAGTCGAGGTAAATTCTTTAAAACAAAAACTGCACAGTTGGACTAGTTCTTCTCACATAGTTCAACACTTAGTGAAAGAACGAAATCACGGGGAGGTTTTGGGTTACAAAGTGGTTCCACCACCATATGAGACCTTGTTGAATGCTAAATGCAAACCAATTAATAATAACCCAATCAAGGATCATGTGGTGTCCACTCCTCTTATAAGTGATCCAGATTTCACAAGTAAACCTTTTGAATCTGTCACTAAACAGAAGGAGACCACTTTGAAGTCAAAAGGTAAGATGCCTATTGTTAATTTGGATGAACAATTTCAAAGGTTAAGGTGGAGTCAGGTTCAAACATGTCTATTCAGAACCCAAAAAGACCAAACAATTTAACCAATCTCGAGCACCATGTCTTAGTCCAAATAAACAAAAGGGTAAAGATGTTAAACATGTTCAAACAATGAATTTTGTTAAAGAAGTCAAAACATCTAAACAAGAAGTGTTAAAACCCAAAGAAACTAAAGTCACACCTGTGTCACACACTTCCCCACATAAACAGTTTCACCAACATGTCGAAAGTAGATCATGTTACACTTGTGGAAAGTATGGACACATTGCTTCTAAATGTTCTTATTATCAGACACCAAGAAAGAAGATTGAACTTAATGATACAAAACCAAGTTCTTCAAAAAGGAGTTCAATTACTCCACCAAAAAGAACCTATGAACCTAAAGTTCAAACAATAAGCCAATCGTCTGTTTATCACAAACAGGCCTTACATAAATTGGCTTATGGAAAGAAAAATCAAGTCTCGTGTCTGAAAATGAGAACAAGAAGAAGAATGATCTACCCTCATCCTCAAATGGACAGTGGGTAGAGTTTATGATGTGTGATTCCTCGGGGTCACCCAAGCCAGTTTAGGCTTGGGTCCCTAACCTAAACTAATCATTTCCTTTGAATATGCAGGGTGTCCGCTATAGTGCTTCTATGAATACCTGGATTGTTGATAGCGGTGCATCAAGGCACATGACTACAAACCTGTCTCTCTTGTCAAACGTCAAACAAATTAAAGGAGGACACGTTTCATTTGCTGGAAATAAAGGAGGTTATATCACGGCACAAGGAGAAGTGGGAAACCAGAAAGTAAAGTTTGATAAGGTAAACTATGTTCAATAACTTCAAAATAACTTACTTTCTGTCTCCCAGGTATGCGACAAAGAGTTCAAAGTTGTATTTGACAACAAGAAGTGCTATGTTCTGAAAAAGGACTATGTCATTCCGGAGGACCAAGTGTTAATGTCAGCTTCAAGATATAACGATTTGTATGTGTTGGACCTCTCAAAGGCCTCCACAACCGATCATCAAGTACAATGCTTCTTGTCAAAGGCAACAGAAAAAGACTCCATCTCCTGGCATAGGAGAATGGGACACGTAAATCCCCGGAAGATGAATCACTTGATCAAGAATGATCTAGTGCGTGGAGTAAATGTTCAAAACTTCCAACTACCGGATTTCTGTGTTGCATGTAAGAAAGGGAAACAGACAAAGAAGTCTCACAAGGCAAAGAACGTTCATTCAATTGACCTGCCTCTTGAGCTTCTTCACATGGATCTTTTTGGCCAGTCAGTACAAAGAGCATTGCCGGTGATTTGTACTGCTTTGTAGTTACGGATGATTACTCAAGATTTTCTTGGGTGATGTTTCTAAAATCCAAATCAGAGACATTTGAATCATTCAAAGAGCTAGTAACTACATTAGAGTCACTCTACAAGCTGAAGGTAAGGCAAGTTCGCTCAGACAACGGCACTGAGTTGAAGAACCAATGGATGGAGGAATTCTGCAAAGAAAAAGGAATTGTGCACCAATTCACATCTGCCTACATTCCTCAAATGAACGGGTTGCTAAGAGAAAGAATCACAGCTTGATAGAGACAGCCCGGACGATGCTAGCAGACTCGAAACTGCCTATCCAATTTTGGAACGAGGCAGTTGCTAATGCATGTTACACCCTTAATCGAGTCCTGGTGGTCAAGCGTCATGGTAAGACGTGTTACGAGTTACTCCAACGACGTAAACCTAATCTAGAGTACCTCAAACCGTTTGGTACACCATGTACACTGCTGACGAAAACTCAGTCAGGGAAATTCAGCGAGAAGGCTGAAGAAGGGATTTTCTTAGGATACAACATATCAAATAAGAGAGTTTACAACAACTCAACGGGTCTAGTAGAAGTGTGGTGTAATGTTGATGTATAGAGATACACCACCCCCTTGCTGGAAAAGGACCCTCTTTCTTTTTCGACTATTATGGATTCTTTAAATCCTTTAACATCCCTCTCTTTCCTCCTAAGGATGAGTTATCGACCAGAATGATGTACGACGTATTAAACACACCATACTGGATCCGATGACTTCAGCTTCACAAGGTGAGTCTTCTAGTTCTTCAGGGGGAGCACTTGAGGTAAGTGACTCCTGCTCTGATGATGAAGACGTAGCAAATGATCAGGTGGATCAAGGGCAATAGGTTCCTACTACTCCAAGTACACAAGCATCTGATGTTGATGCCTCTGACACTTCAGAGCCTCACATTCCCTACTGCCTCAGATACTGAACCAGCTGTTCACAATCTGGATAATGAGGTAGTTGTACCCACCACTCCTGGATATTGACTAAACGTTTATCATCCGTTGGATAATGTCATTGGAGATGTTAGATCAGGAGTCCAGACTAGAAGTCAGCTATACTCAGCTGATTATGCTCGGTAATGGAAAAGGGATATCTTTACGATGGTGCATATCGATGTTTTGTGTCTCAATTTGAGCCAAAATATGTTAGTGAAGCCCTAAATGATGAGGCATGGTGAGTGCCATGCAAGAAGAACTTCTTAAATTCAAGAAGTTGGGAGTATGGACTCTAGTGGATAGACCTAAAGGTGCTAAGGTCATTGGCACCAAATGGGTCTTGAAGTGCAAGAAAGATGACCAAGGGTTCATAATAAGAAATAAGGCTCGACTTGTAGTTCAAGGATTTCGACAAGTCGAGGGCATTGATTACAATGAAGTGTTTGCACCAGTGGCAAGAATGGAAGCAATCCGTATCTTCCTAGCCTATGCATCTTACATGAAGATCAAAGTCTATCAATTAGATGTAAAGAGTGCATTCCTTCATAGTGAAATCCGGGAGACAGTGTATGTCAGTCAACCCGAAGGATTTGAGGATCTATATCATCGGGACAGAGTTTACAAACTAAATAAGGCTCTCTAAGGGCTCCATCAAGCCCCAAGAGCTTGGTATGAGAAACTCTCGACTCATCTTGTGAAACATGGCTTTCGCAGAGGAGTGATTGACTGTATATTGTTCATCAAAGAAAAGGATGGTGAGTTACTGCTAGTTCAACTCTATGTTGATGACATAATCTTCGGTTCCAAAAACGATGCATTATGTAAAGAATTTGAAGCAGTAATGAAAGCTTAGTTTGAGATGAGTGCCATGGGTGAGATGAAGTTCTTTCTCGGGTTACAGGTGGATCAGACATCAAAGGGGATATTTCTGCATTAGACCAAGTATATAGGCGATATTCTCAATCGTTTTGATATGGAGAATGCTTCCGTAGCGGGGACTCCACTTGCTACAAACCATGACGTCACACCCGACAAAAATGGTGATCTGGTGGATGCCACTATGTACCGAGGAATGATCGGATCACTCATGTACCTCATTGCCTAAAGACCTGATATCATGTATGCGACATGTCTACGCTCCAGATATCAGGCGAAACCTAAAGTCAACCATCTCATAGGCGTCAAAAGGATATTTCGTTATCTGAAGGGTACTCCAACACTTGGTTGTGGTATCCTCATGATGATGACTTTGAGCTTACAGCGTATAGCGATTCGGATTATGGCGGCTGCAAAATGAACTACAAGTCCACTTCAGCAGGATGTCAATTCTTTGGGAGAAGATTAGTCACGTGGTAGTGTAAGAAGCAGACATTGGTTGCTCTGTCAACTTGTGAAGCTGAGTATGTTGCTGCTACAAGCTGTTGTTAACAAATCATCTGGATTCAACAGCAAATGCGGGACTACGGTTTGAAATTCTCTAACACTCCTATATTTGTTGATAATTCTGCTGCTATAGCCGTAACAAAAATCCGGTCCAACATCCTAAGACCAAACACATCGGAATTAAATATCACTTTCTACGTGATTGTTTTGAAAAGAATTTAATAGATGTTGTTAAAATTAATACTGATTTTCAACGCGCTGACCTCTACACAAAAGCTTTTCAGAAACCAAGATTTTTATATCTGTTAGAGGTCAACGGCGTGAAAAAGAAATGCGAAGTGATTCTAGAAGATGAACATGCTTAGTCCGACAACTGTTTATTTTTTCTTTTTATTTTCTTTTATTTTTTATTTATTTTTCCTGTTTTAAAAATCCAAAAACATAAAAAGATTTTTCGTTTTAGAATTTTAGGGGGAGAATAGGTTAGTTTAGTATTAAATTAGTTACTTTATTTAATTACTTAAAAAAACGAGGGAGGAGGACAGTCTAGTTAATAGAAATGAGATCGTATCTGTGATACTGATTCAATGAATATGGAAAATGATAGAACACGGGAACAAAGAGTTTGGGACTTTAAAAGAATTTAACTGATTAAGATGAAAAATTCGAAGTATAAGTCTGAGAAGTCTAAGCAACATAAAAGGAAAAATGATAGTAAAACTAGCTACTACTAAGGTAACACAGAGAAAGTAGACCTAGAGGTTGCTAGATCACTAGATGATGTGTCGGTAGTTTCAACACAATAGATAAGTAGACTTCATTGGTGAGTTCAAGCTCAAACTAAGTTGTTCAACAAGCTGTGGGTTATCATCTTATCCCTGGTTAACACAATCAACGAAGTTCCAATAAGGGGTGACGAGCAAAATATAAGCCACAAATGTGTGCGGATGACCATAAAAATGAGCAAAGCACATACAAAATGCGAAAAGCAATCAAGCTAATAACCTATGTTGTTGGTGAGATCTGTGCAAAAAGAATAAAATTTCTCAAACAAGAAGATAGGTTGTGTGCTTCTCTGCTGTGCGGTAGCACTGACCTGAGGATAAGCATAACCTAAATATTCTAGAATTCATTGTTGTTTGTGCCTCTCTGCTGTGCGATGACACTGACCTGAGGCTTTGCATCTCTTTGAAAGCTCTTAGAATAGTTTCTTCTTGTCAAAATACCCGTAGACTGCTCAAAAATCTCCTGAGGAATGTTGATTACCATATAAGTGTGGGATCCACAAATGCTTGTTGAAATAATTAAACCTTAAATCATCACCAATGTATGTCAAAATCTGTGTATGGATTTAAGAGGACAAGTATACTGACAATCATTGTGAGCTGCAATTCTTGAAAGTCCAAATCATTGTGTGTATCTTACAGCACTAGTATGATTTCCTAAACTTACTAATGTCTCTCGATGAAAACAAGAATCTAGCATCAAAAGGCTTTGGTAAAATGTCCCAAATGATTTGATAAACTTGTATGATGCCATAATGAATGGTTCCAGTTATGATCAATGTAACTTGATGCTATACTGTCTAGAAAGGAAAATCTGGTAGATACTTATCTTAGGATTTTAACCTCACACAAAATTACAAAAATAAGCTTTAGTTTTGTCTTTTAGTTCTAGTAGTTTAATTTGTTTAATTTTTAGTCAGTTTAGTTTTTAAACGTCAGACTATGCATTGGAATTCAATCTGTGATTAAATCACTAAAAAGGGTCACGTCTGAGGTGACCAAACGGGTTTTCAAATGTTAAAGGGTCACATCTGAGGTGACCAAACGGGGTTTCAAATGGTAAAAGGGTCACGTCTGAGGTGACAAAATGCTTTTACAGTTAAAAGGATCATGTCTGAGGTGATCAAAAGTTCTCTAAGTTTAAAATGGTCATGTCTGAGATGATCGAATGCTCGAAATGTTTTATCAATTGTTAATAGGGCTAAGTGTCAAATGGTCATAAAGTCAAACCATACGTATGAGCCATTCGCACGACTGGACCATGAGTATGGACCAGCCATACGATTGAACCATACGTATGAGCCCAATCGCACGACTAACCAACACGTATTGACCAGACGTGCGATTGGACCATAAGCATGAGTAAATGTACACGATTGGATCACAAGAATGAACCAATCGCATGAATGGAGGTGACCGAATGAGTCAGTCGCACGACTGAATATGACCAACTGAGCCAATCGCACGATTGAAGAGTGCGAACGGATCCAGTCGCCCGATTGAAGTATGCGACTAGGTTCAGTCGCACGAATGGAGGAAACCCTAGTATAAATAGAGGGGAGTCGATCGCAGACGCCCATTCACCCCAATCACTCACTCTATCGCACGAAGGACTGTTACTCTGCCCGATTTTCTTCTTATTGTTCTAGACTACTGATTGTGTGATCTTACGATTTCTAGTGTTCATCTAGGTAATGCGCGACGATATTCACTCCAAAGTTCAATCAATTCATGCACTAATAATAGAATTTAATCCCTAAACTTAATCGAGACTTAGTTTTCCTAAGAAACCTATAAAACTAAGTATATTGTTCAAATAAAAGTTATTAGGTGTTATGTCGGTCATTTGCGAGACTAATGAGCCAAACCACGAAGTCTAACATCAAGTTTTGCTAAAAATTTGAATTTGAAAACAAAACAGTCTGTCATGCGAATGGACACCCTGATGAACTTCAATCGCACGACTGAGGTGTACGAATGGCTCAATCGCACGACTGAGCTGGACGAATGGCTCAATCGCACGACTGAACCATGCATATTAGTTCAGTCGCACGACTGATGTAAACGCATGGGATAGCATACGACTAAGCCCAGTTGCATGCTCAGTCGTACGTATGAGCTCATTCACACGACTAGATCTCAGTCGCACAGTTCATTCGCACGACAGAACAGAAGATTTCAAGTCCATTGAATCAAATTGTTACTCATTGACACTCACTAACGTTTATTTACATTGTGTAACAGATGGTGAGTCGTTGGACTATGAGCACAAAGCATAACCTTTGTGCTCATCTGGATCTGACCTCTCAGAACGCGGCTGACTTCTCAGGCATTATTACATTCTTACGGAGATCGAGGATCTTCCGTGCTATATCGACTCCATGCACTCCGTATCGCTCAGTTCCACAGGCTTTCTAGGAAAGCGCTGTTGTCGACAGGTCCTCAGAGCCCCACTGTATCAGGAGCTCCATTTTTTGTCAGGCTATAGAGATCACTGAAACGATCTCAGGATAGTCTTGGAGTTTGGGGATGATGTAGACTGCCCTACACGACTACACCCACTGACTGTTCGAGGCTGTTTTCTGCGGGCCAAGTACTCGTGGGATATCAACGCAGGTGTGCTCAACAAGAGCAACCTGTGCCCCAATTTAGGTACTTAGCCCATGTGCTGCTTAAGTGCATTACCTCAAGGAAGTGAGGCTTCGATGAGATGTTTGATCAGATTCAAAAAGCCTATGTGGCGTTGGTGTTGAACCATCCATTCAGCTTCTCGAGGATGATCTTCACCTACCTGGTGGAGAACATCGAGGCGAAGGGCAAGAAGAGCTTTTGCATGTACCCTCGCTTCATGCAGATGATTATTGACTAGAAGCTCCCTTTACTGCCAAAGGAGAAGGATGATGTCGTGGTGCTTGAGGTGATGGATGATACCACCTTAGGCAGGATGAAGGTGTACAGGGGGAAGCAGGTGAAACCCCCTGTCAGGCGACTATTTGGGCATTTGGCCCGAGAGGACTACGTGGCGCCAGCGAAGAGGAAGCGGCGTCATGATGATAGTGACTCAGACACTGAGCAGATTGTGCTCCCCGCTGATGATTCTGATGATGATGATGATGATGATAGCAGTGATAGTGGAGATGCTGGACCCACACAATCTAGGGCCACTACTACTGATGTGACTTCTCCATCATCCACCCAAGGAGGAAAGAGACTGCGGGATTCCATCAGGACTTCCAACCTGATGAGGAGGAGTCTGATGAAGAGACTCTGGTGCGAACAGTGGGGAGCCGGGTCGTAGCCACGGAGAGAGGTGTTAGGGCGGTAGGTGGACGCCAGGGTGAGTCTGGGGAGGCTGCTACTGATCCATATTACACCCCAGACGAGCCCAGTAGCCAAGGGGGAGCCACTGTGTCCAAGGGCTCGAGGAGAAAGAGAATGGCTCAACCCTACGGCAAGAAGGGGAAGAGGCCTGGGTTCACACTGCTTACCACCACTTCTACCACTCCACCCACCACTACTATCACACCACCCCCATTACTACCACTCTACCCACTACCACTACCACACCCTCCACCACTACTACCACACCTCCACCTTCCACTACTACAGCCTACACTTCACCATCCATTTATACACCACCACCAGCCACCAAGCCGGTCCCCATCACACACCACATTCATCACTGGACCTACTCTACCCTCCATTGGGGTAGAGGAACAGCTGGCAGCACTTAACCGTATGGTGCTGAAGTTGTTAGCTGCTGATGAAGAGAAGGCTGCCCAACTACGTCAGCTTGTGGAGCTAAACGCTACCCAAGCACAGCAGATCTCACAGCAAGCTCAGCAAATTGCCTAACTCAAGGAGCATAACGTTCAGTCAGCAAAGAAGATAGAGGAGTTGGAGGCCTCCAACAAGACCATCATGCTCAAGCTCAAGGGATCAAAGGATGAGCCACTCAAGATAAGAGAAGGAGATGATGATGATGATGATGATGATGATGATGGTGAAGATGATGATAGTGATGATGATGAGGCCAGTGATGATGGAGAGACAAGAGGAAGGAAGGATGATGATAATGATGAAGAAGGAGATGCAGCTGCATCTGCCTCAGCTCAGGGTTAAGAGAGAAGAATGAAGAGAAAGCAAGACCAAGGAGCATCATCTTCTACCCCACCTGCTGATGAGCCCATAGTTCAGGACAAAAGTAGTGCTTAGATATTTATGTATTTGAAAGCTTTTGTTCTTAAAACTTGTATTAAACTTATGTACTTAATATTTATGTATCTTTATAGAATGTTGATTGTCTTGATGAATTGCCAATGGTTGATGTATTTACATGTTTAAATAAAGCAGATCAATCATCTCAGCAAGACGAGTATGATGTTGCTCCCCTATAGCAAATCAAGTCTCAATTAACTATGATACTTGATTTGCAAGGGATTGTCAGGAGGTCTATGAGTTATACTCCCGAAGAAGGAGAAATAATTCATGACCTTACTGATGAGAAACTTGCTGAGATGTTCCGGCTCAACCCGGACGAGATTGTCAAAGACGCTCCTACCGTTGGCGTGGCTAGTGACGACGAGCTTAATGATGTGGATGAAATAGAGATTAAAGACGTCACAGCCCAGCATTATCCAGAGTACACTGACCGAGAGGGAAATGTGGTTCCTAATTTGGGTGATACTCTAAGTAGTGATACATTTGATAAGCTGGATCAGATGGAGAAGGAGGCAGAGGAGTCAAAAAGCCAAGCCCAAGCCTCAGACGCCGATGTTGACATCAAAAAGGCTGAATAGGCGGCTTGTTTTGCAGAGATCCGAGCCCAACGCACTGCTTCAAAGCCGAGTGCCTACACCAAGCTCTACAAAGTGAAAAAGCATCTAAAGGTGTCAGGAAAGATTATATCGTGGGCATATTTTGAGAATCTGAATGTATATGCAGTGAAGAGAGAAAAGGGCATAGAGTACTTTAGATTTCCACATGATCTAAAGACTCTCCCCGGTTTTGAGCTCAACCAGCTGGCACGCTTAAAGTTGTTGTATGCTGACCCGAGAAAGATGTCAGGCTGGTTTGAGGCCGCATTGAGGAGAGAGTACCACACCAGGTGGGTTAACTTCAGACCTCAACAACCGACGAGGTACATCAGAAGGTCTGAAGTTGATTCCATTACTAGAAAGCCTAAGGTAGTGTTGAAGTGGAGTCCTCCGCGCACTATGTCAAGAATCCCTCTAAGGGAAATGCCACAGGACTTCACTCCACACTTCAAGTGGTGGTACTAGGATTGGAGAACAGGTGAAGCTGTTATAGTCTTGCAAAAAGAGAGCCAAATGGATACTATTCGGGTATTTGACCCAGTTTGGCTGACTAACTTATCTGCTGATGATGTATACACATTGTACCAGTGGCCACTGTTTTATGATTGACTCAGTCGCACGACTGAACCTTCAGTCGTGCGGATGGATCAACCGCATGCTTCAGTCGCACGACTGAACCATGCTTCAGTCGTACGAATTGAAAACCCTAACCTATAAATACCACTTAATTCGTGAAAAAAAAAAGAATTCTAAGACTTACACACATAATTGTACCCTATTCGTCCAGAGGCTCAAGAAAACATGTTCCAACTTCATAGTTTGTTTCTGATCAATTTTTGTTCGTTCTTAACGTTTGTTTCATCGTAGGATTGATCAGATTGTCGTTCTCACTTATTGGATCGTCAATCAAATAGGATTCCGCACTATTTGAGTTGGTATACACGCAGAATCAGTTAGTACTCCATACGTACACGATCCTAACACCGACTAAAAACAAATTCCCAATTAATCACGCAACAGCCGTATCGCCACAACGCGTGGACATTCCACTAGTCTTTTACAATACTACTAGGTTAGATTCCATTGAACTATAAATAATATTATATATATATATATATATATATATATATATATATATATTCTATTTATTCCTCTATGTCGCTGGACATAGAGGATTTTTATTTTTTTTTTTGTTTTTAATTTTTTTGTTGTATATTATATATAGCAAAATTGAGAGATGGAAGGGCATCTAGCTTGCTAGTTTGCGAGCTCTTTCACTATACATAAGACTCGGGTTTGAGTCTAACATTCACTTATAATTTGCATGCTTTCTAATTAATCCATATTTAAAAAAAACATTATTATATAATACTACATGTTTATTTTTACGTGTAAATTTTGTTTGGAACGAGTTGGGTCAAATATTATAATTTTATTTCGTTGGTATAAATTTGAATTACTCTATGTTTTGATGTAAATTTTGCTAGGAAATGTGTTAGAGCGAATGTAATCTATGTTTTATCATGCCGCCTATGTCTTCCCAGCACTTGCTTATTTTGATATACGTTTTGAGTTGTTCTACGTTTTAACGTAAATTGCGTTTGAAATATAGTTGATTTAAATAAAATATGTTTTTATTCGATGGTACTAATTGGTGTTACTCCATGTTTTACGTAAATTTAGTTCGGAAACAAATTGAGTCGATTATATTTTATACTTGATCATGACACGTACGCTTGCCGCCGCAGCAACGCGCGACGAGTTAAATAACTAGTTATATTTTAATAAACTATTAGTTGATTTTAGAGGTCCACGGTCAACAAACGATTTAATTTTAATTGATTTTGTGAAAGAAAATATCATGTTAAATCCTACGTTCATTACTGCTTTAAGTAAAATTTAGAAGAATATATTTTGTTTTATTAGGTTGATATTAATCAAAGTATTAAGTAATGATGAAAATAATTTATTATAATATTAGATTATAATAAATAATTTAATTGACTAAGATAAACAAACAAACAAACCCAGTATATCCCACTCAAAAGCAGGGTCTGGGGGTAGGTGGTGACGAGTCTTTCCACTATATTGATAGGTAGAGAGACCGCTTCCAAAGAGACCCCCGACTCGATAACAAAAGTCATAACGATAGCATGTCAGCATATAATATATCATACAGCACACAGTACACAACATACAGTAATAAATCACCTAAAAGAATAAGAAAATAAAAACCATACATCAGAGAAGCAGCAAGTTTCACCTATAAAGGGCAGATGTGGACAATGTACACATCAAGCCCTGCAACATGTCTTCATTAACCCTTCCTACCTACAGATCCCACTAAAAGTCCTTAATTTTAATTCTGCGCCTCCACTCACTCCTATCCTCGATCATATGCTCAGAGAGGTGCAAGTGTACCAAATCTCGCCTAATTATCTCGTCCCAAGTCATCCTAGGTCTTCTTCTACTACTCCTACCCTCTAAGATGATGTTCTCTACTGCTCTAACTGGTGCTGCCATTGGTCTCCTCTTCACATGCCCAAACCATCTTTAATCTTCCCTCTCGTATTTTATCTGCGATACAAGCCACGTCTAACTTCTGTCGAAACACATCATTTCTTATCTGATCCAGTCTTGTGTGTCCACACATCCATCTCAGCATTCGCATTTCCGCTACCTCTATTTGTTTCTCGTGCGATTTCTTTATGACCCAGCAGTCTGTTCCATATAACATAGATGGGCGTACTGCCACTCTGTATAGTTTGCCCTTTAGTTTTGCTGGAAACCTCTTATCACATAGATACCCTGATGCTGCTCTCCACTTGCACCATCCTGCTTGAACACGGCGAGCTACATCGTTGTGTATCTCTCCGTCCTCCTACAGGTACGAGCCCAGGTATTTGAACATAGACGTTCATGAGACCGCCATACCCTGGATACTGATTTGTGTTTCCTCTTCAGCCTCACCACTAAAGTTACAATGCATGTATTCTGTCTTAGAACGACTTATCCTTAAGCCTCTGCGCTCTAGTGCTGCTCTTCACTGTTCTAGCCGGTTGTTAAGCACCATTTTAGATTCTGATATTAAGATAATATCATCCGCAAAGAGCATGCACCACGGAACTGGCTGTTGTATAGACTTTGTCATCTCATCCAGCACTACTGTGAAAAGAAATGGGCTCAGTGCCGATCCTTGGTGGATCCCACTTCCACTGGGAAGGAGTCTGTGTCTCCGACATGTGCTCGCACCCACGTTTTTGCCCCGTCATACATATCCTTGATTATTTTGATATACCTCTTTGGTATCCTTCTAAGTCGTAGACTTTCCCAAATTAGTTGACACGGAACACTGTCATAGGCCTTTTCTAGGTCGATGAATACCATATGAAGGTCCATTTTCTTTTCTCTATATTTCTCCATTATCCTCCTTATGACGTGTATGGCTTCGGTTATAGAGCGTCCTGGTATAAATCCAAATTGGTTTATCGCTATCTGAGTTTCCCGTCTAATTCTCGTGTCAATAACTCTTTCCCATAATTTCATCGTGTGACTCAATAGCTTTATTCTCCTGTAGTTTTCGCAACATTGGGCATCTCCTTTTTTCTTATATATGGGGACTATGACGCTGGTTCTCCACTGTTCTGGCATCTTCCCTGTCTTAAAGATAGTGTTGAATAAATCTGTTAGCTATTGGAGACCCTCATCTCCTAGGCATTTCCACACTTCAATCGGTATGTTGTCTGGACCCACTGCTTTAGCCCTTCCTATTTTCTTCATAGCTCTCGTAACTTTGTCTGCTGTGATGCTTCTATAATAGCATTTGTTTTGCTACGTTGTTTGGGTTGTTTTATCTATCTCAGTTTGTTAATTTGGGTTCCTTATGTTGAAAAGGTTATCGAAGTAAGTTTTCCATCTCACTTTGATGTCTTTCTCCTTCACCAAAACCTTTCCATCCGCAGCCTTTATGAACTTCACCATTCTGACGTCCTGTCTCCTACTTTGTCTTGCCTTGGCTATGTTAAACATGTCATGCTCTCCTTCTTTCGTCTCTAATCGTTTATACATCATCTCATGCGCCGTATTCTTTGCCTCTGACACCAATTTTTTTGCCTCTCGCTTAGCCTCCTTGTATTTATCTTTTAGCTCTGCGCGTTCTTCCTCATTGTTACAACGTATAAGCTCTCTAAATCTTTGTTGTTTAATTCTTATCTTCTCCTGTACATTTTCGTTTCACCACCAGGATTCCTTATGGCCGACTGTCCTCTTTGTTATAACTCTAAGCGTTTCTTTAGCTACTTGGATTAGCCTAGTTGTCATAGCCTCCCACTTTTGGTTTGCGTCTTCCTGTGGCCCAGTCTGGTTCATTGGTATGACCTTATCTCTAAAAATGGTAATCTTTTCATCTTTGAGCTGGCCCCATCTGATCGTAGGTCTAACTCTCTTGTTTTATTGGGCAATTGGTCTCTTCACGCGTATATCCGCCACCAACATATGATTTTGCGTCACAACTGTCTCTCCCGGGATTGCCTTACAGTCCTTCCATGAGCTACGATCTTCTCTCCTCATCAATAAATAGTCTATCTGCATGTGTCTCCCGCCGCTGCTAAACGTGATTAGATGCAATTCTCTTTTCTTAAAAAACGAATTTATAATGCCTAAGTCATGCGCTACTGCAAAGTCAAGACGCTCCTTACCGCTGTCATTCCTAAGACCATACCCAAATCCTCCATGCACCAACTGGAAGTGCTCATTATCCTTACCGATATGCCCATTAAAATCTCCTCCTATGCATATTTTTTCTTATTTAGGTATGTCACCCATAACGTGACCTAAACTCTCCCAGAACTTCTTTCTTTCCGTTTTCCCTAGTCCAACATGTGATGCATACGCACTAACTACAGCCACTACTTCATCCCCTATTACTATTCTTAACAGCATAATTCTATCATCGTATCTTATCACCTCCACTACATTATCTTGAAGTTTCATAGCAACTAGAAAACCTATTCCATTTTTTGTTCCATCAGACCCTGAATACCATAGTTTATAACTATTACACTCTTTGGATAATAGACTATAATGTATAAACGAAAAAAAATTATAAGATGTTTTAGAATTACGCAATTTGTCGTTCATAATTTTTATGTATTAAGTTGTATAGATAACAGATTATGTGTGTATGCATGCACGTGTGGCGCATGGAATTGTATTAACAAAAATAAAAATCACTTACCAAGTATCAATTCATAATCTATAACCTCTAATAAATCAAGGTTTCTTTTGTCACTTGTTTTTCTCTTAACTCATATTTTTCTCACTTGTCCTTTTTCTAGACACCCACACATCAATTTTCCCTCCAAAAGGGTGTTATAATAATTTAAATACTCATACAAATTTCTCTCTTTTATTAAAAATAAATTTTATTAATTACTATGTTTCTCTCTCTTATCTATTTTTTTAAATCAAACTATCATTTTTTAAAATAGATTTTATGAAGGAAATATAAAATAGCATCTTTTAATTAAAATCTAAATAATAAAAAAAACTAAAGTTTTATATAATGTGAAATTTTTTAAACTTTTTTAAACAAAATATTTTAAAATTGTTTTGTTTTAAAAAAATTATAAACAGATGAAATATTTTAAAACATTCTTATTAAAACAACTAGAATAATTACAAATCATATTTTCTTAAAAACAAGATTTTTATAAAAAAATTATAAAATATCTTAAAATGAATGTTTAAAAATAAAACTATTTACATAAGAGAGTTAAAAAATGGTATAATTATTTTATTTCTTGAACTATTACCTATATATAATTTTAATTATATTTTACAATTAAATATTATATTATAACTATTCATGTTTATTTTACATATATATTTTATATTAAAATTTAATCTATTTATCTAATGAGTGTTTAGCCTATCTATCTATTTTATAAAAAATAAAATAAGCGTGACATTGTAGATATCATTATACTTACTTTCTCATTTCTCTATATTGTTAATAAAAATATTGAATACTAATAATATAACTCATGCTATTTTCAAATAAAAATATATATAATTTAATAAATTAAAAATCTATTTTTTATTAAAAACACACTTTTTAAAAAAATTATAAAGTACAGAATACAATGATTTTTTTAAATCATTTTTCTTAAAACAATATATTTAAAAATCATATTTTTTATAAAATAAAAGTTTAAGAAAAATACATTTTTATTTATTTACTTAAATTAGTTATTTATACGTACTTATAATCATATTTTATCTTCAAGCATGATTTTATAATGTATAAATTTTTATTAATTATTATTTATTATTTTATTTATTCAATCCATGTATTACACGGGGACTCATCTAGTAATTCATAAAATAAAAGTTTAACACCTTTAGATCTTATATATTACACTTAAATAATTGAAGTTTAAATATAAATATGTTTTTAAAGAAGGAAGTTATTGGTCAACTAAAAAATTACCATACATTTAATATTTAAAATTTAAAATCATACGAAATATGAAAATGTTTAAATGGTATTTAATTAATTTAAGAGTTTAAATATTGTAAATTAAAATAGATAAATGAAAATTGTTTAAACAAATGAAAAAAATTCAGAAGCTCTAAAGTCTAAACGATTACATGTGACACTGAAAACCTTTGTTTGTTATAATAAAAGGTTTCCATATTGTAAATAACTTTTCCTATTAGTTAGATATCAGCCAGACTATCTTTTCGCTAAGGGAGTCGTTATAAATTCAATGTAACAATAAACACTTGTTAAAGTTATCAATCAAATTAAGTGTGATTCTGAAACTGTGTCCTTGTTTCCTTGGTTTTGAGCAAATAATCGTTCATGATTAATTAAATTAGTACTTCTGCTGCTAAATAAAATCAAACAGTTTCTTAACTTAAGAACGATGTACTAAATTCTCGATCTAAAAAGTGATATTAGATCAAGAATATTGAATTAATTTTCAAAATATCCTCTTTGTTTATGTTTGATCATGATATCAAGAACTTGAAGGGGTACAGATATCTACAATTCAACTTAAGAAGATTGGATTTTGATAATGGCTTAACTAGGAAACTACCAAGATTGATAAGGAATAAGTTTACAATGTGGAAACACATGATGACACTTTGATCTACTACGGATTGTTCCACTACAAAGCTATAAAAGAACTATGGCATAACCTTGGATACTTCATATGTGATGGTTGATACAAAGAGATATTGGGGTTGCGGTGGTAGAAAATACATCAATGAAGACCTTAAGAAAAAATCTCTGCGTAGCCAATAAAAGGTGTTAACCATTGTAATTAAAAATACGAAGTATAAGATTTAACCATTTAGACTTAAAGTTACCTCTTTAACTATCGTATTTACATGGGAAGTTGAGAACCTTTAAGTTAAAGGTGCAACAAGATAAGAGGTTGCAACAAAGGTCAAGACTAATAGAAAATCACACACCTGGGGTCTTGTTTCCTTGGTTACATCTTCAGCACCATCAACACCCTTACAACCATAACCTTATAAAAGATTGATATATTGAAGAACATCGCATTCTTGACCTTGAGGATGACATTATTTACAAAAGAACAAGAAGAAACTTTCAAGGACAACAAGGGGCAGTTAAAATAGCTGATGAATAGGCTTAAGGTCCAAGGCAAAATGTTACAACTGCCAGAAACTTAGACATTATGCTAAAAATATGGGGCACCCAAAGCAAAATCACCAGCAAAACCATCAGGAGAGAAAAGTTCCATGAATGGGAAAGCCTATGATTGAACACTAGAGACCTGATTGTTCTCATCATGGTCGCAGACACTTCTGCACAATTAGCCCACAGGACGTGAGATATCAGTACACTTCAACAGTAAAGTTATCACCATTTAATAACTTCAAATCCGGATTGATCTACAGAAACCCAGATTCTAATAAAACCCTGATCTGCCCTCCCCAAGAGCTTGTGACCATCATCATCAATCATCGTCACTCAATTCCACTGTGAAAACTTTCCTGAGAAACTCGGTACTGAAAACAAGTTTACAACATCACTAACACCGTCTGCTTACATGGATTCTTCGACTTCTGATGAAACAGAATTACTAAAATCAATTGTTTTCTCCTTTACATAACTGACTTTTAGGGTTTCATTTCGCTTACTGGAATTGGGAATTAGGGTTTGAGAATCTGATGGAGCAACAGATGGGAGTAGGGTAAGAGTAGAGAATTCATTAGTGACTGTAGTAAAGTAATGAGGTCACAGTATCTGATTCCAATTGATTGGATAGATTTTTCTGGATAAGTTTCTGAGAGAAGAGTTCTCTAAGATGCTTGAGACTGCAAGGATTAGGGATTTCAATTTTTATGGTTTCTTTGGTTTCAAAGGATCTAAGTCGTGGCTTATGGCCGCTTTGCTTATCAAGAGAATATTAAAGCTCTGCAAAAAATATGTGAACAAAGGATCAATGTATACAACTGTAAATAGATGAATTTACCTTAAATAGTTTTTGTTTGGCTTACTGATTCGATAATTGCTAAAACTTCATTTTCTCTAGGGGATTACAATCTAGAAACAATTATAATACAGCTAGGGTCAGGGTCGTCAAAACAGTTAGATGCAATCAAGAAACAATAATAATACAACCAGGGCCGAGGTCCTCAAAACAGTAAGTTGCTATCAAGAAACAATCTAAAGCATCTAAAAACAGCCAGTATATACGATTTAATTTCCTAGATATTTTTCAATAAAGAAGATACGAGTAGGATAAATCTAGCTATAATTGTATCAAAATATCAGAAAAATTGTATCAAAGAAGATACGAACAGAACGAATGTAGTTGTGGTTGTACAGAAGTCCAGTAGTACACACACGACCATTACACTCTTTTCCAAGTTAAAGTAAACCAAAAAAGCATATTACAAAAATGGTTTCAGGAATACATCTTAAAATGCTTGATCACTAGATTTCAAATTTTGCCCCTTTTACCACTCTGGGCCATACTAACATGGTCATGAAAGTCATATGTAACAAAAAATGACATTTCCTTAGAGCCAAAACAATTATTCAATTAGAAAATAAAGAAAACCACCTTTTCAATTATATTATTAATTTATTATTATATATTTTCTTTCGGCTCCAACTTCATTTAAAACACACAAAATAGGGTTAATGGATTTAAATACTCCTAACTATTGGAAATTGGTCGCTGCCACCCTCAAGTATCATTTTGACGAATGTAACTCCCAAGTAAACACTTCGATGTCTGTATAACTCTCAATTAAACACTTCGGTGTCTGTGTCACCCCCTATTTTGGTGATACAGACACCGAAGTGTTTACTTGAGAGTTATATTCGCCAAAATGATACTTGGGGGTGGCAGCGGTCAATTCCCAACAGTTGAGAGTATTTAAATCCATTAAGCCCAAAATATCATCACCGAATTCATCTTCAAGTTACATGTTTACAGGAGTGTATCCTTTTGCGTATTTGTGCACATGTCTTTGTGTTTGTAGATGGGCCTACTTGTGTAAAACCACCAAGTTTTTTTCACATGGTAAATTAATTACCATTTTATAGTTGATCTGGATCCCAGAAGAAATCCCCAACATACTTGCTTACATTTGTTACGTTAATCTTGATCGATTCAAGTCAGGTCAAGTCGGGTCACGGGTCTAATACTTGAGTCATGTATTTTGCTTAAACTATGCATCAAATTTTATTTTGAAAGAGTCTAAGAAGTAAAGTAGTGGGTGTTAAGCAAAGAGCCTATTTTGTAGGAGCACTAACTTATGTTTACATGTCTTATGTTTGCCTATTTATGTAAGTCTTTGAAGTATGAATGATATGAGCAAGTTAAAGCAGTAAATATTCTGTTCGCGTGTGTTCAATTTGGGGCCTGAAACCAGCAACATTAACTCCATTAGCTACAAACTGCCCTAAAGAATTTTTTTGCAGGTATGCAAGTCTCTCAGTAGCAACCACTTATTCTTTCTTTTGGGTAATAAATATGGCTATGCATCTATTCTAAGAAGAGAAAAATATCTATTTTGTCCATCAGCTCTAAAGAATAAAGTATAAACAACACATAATTAGCAATTCTCTCTAATTTGGTTCAAGAATGAGGCAGCGTGTTAGAATACTTTTACTATGTTACAGTATTCACATTACTACGTATAATAAGGCACGCTTGGGTTCTATGTGGTTGAGCAGCAAACACACTACAAACACACACAAATAAGTATGGAAAGAACAAAGCAGGCTGAGCCTCAGTGAAGAAAGAGAGCTGGTAGCAATTAGATAATTTCTGATAGATGTAATCAAAGTTACTTTAAAATATGACAAAATTAGACTACCCTAAATGGAAGTCATTCTGAAAGGAAATAGACCAAAGATGGGGAAACTAAATTACTACTAGTTTCTATTTGAAGAAAACTGCAAAAACTATTAAGTAACAAAAACCGTTGGGGACCATTTTGGTCATCAACTCTAAACTAAAGAGAGAACAAAAAAGAAATTTTCAATTTTAAAATAAAAATGACGTGAGGTTGCGGTGGAGGTTGCGGCTGTAAGGAGTTGATATTGTTAGAATTGCCAACCATGATTTTACAGAGAATGGGAAACAATTTAGGAATTAAATGAAGCAGTTAGCATGGCAGTTACCACATGCAGCAGAAGCATTACATCAACCAAATAAAAACCACCAAATGCATAATGCGGCGCACACCATTTACATAGTATAATATATATAACAAAATAACACATTAAGTTGAACAAAACAAAATAGAAATGCATATTCATTAGTTACTGACGTAATGTACGGAAAATTACATCAGATGTATATACATATCTATACACACGCACAACAACACACATGCATCAAAAATAGAATGGCGCTGAGCGCCATTAATAACTACTTTATATAACTGAATTGACAAACTATTATTAGTTACTACTTTACCATCTGAAATATATAGGTATTAGTGTATTAATTTATATCCATGTTATAAGTATACGTATTAAGGGAGATGCACTACAAAGAACCTCAATGTGGTGCTAAATAAGCAAGATTCAAGATATCAATGTCACTCTCTAAGTGGCTTGCAAGTCATCAACTAATTAGGTGAGTTTTATTGGGCAGGTGTGACGACTGAGGAGCTATGCAGCTAGCAAGGGCAATATGATTTCTTTTTAAGTGTTTGTGATGCCAGGTTCTAAGAAAACTAGTGGATGGTTAGTAACTTAGATAGGAGAATGAATATTTAGATATATAAGAAAATAAGTGGGTAAGTGAAAAGCTAAGATAATAAAAAATGCATACGTTATTTCTTGGTACATAGGAAAAGAAAGGAAGAGGGATGGAGTGGAAACTATCATATATAAAAGTCCCGAGGTTGAGGTTAAAAAAGAAAGGGATTGAACCATCCTTGTTACACAGGCAATACATAACTTTGTTAGGTGGCGTTGGATCTGCAGTCAGTAGTCACAGAATGAAATGGATTTCAAAACCAAACTCGTTAAATCGGTTTGGCGGATTCCAGTTTTACAGATATCAACCCCCATCCCTCAAATTCATACGTCACAAATCAGAATACTACGTATGCCACTAAATATGATTAACACGGAGTGGCAAGAGACTATTTTTAATGACTTAAATGTAGTAGTTAACATGGAGGTTAAATGAAGTGGCACAAGCACGGCGTCAATCAAAAGAAAAACCACAGCAAGCAGAATGCAACGCACACCATTCTCTTAGACCATGAGAAGTATATAAATAGAACACAATTTATTAGATGACAAGATCGTATTGTGCAGTTGTTAGTTAACAACAGTTAAACACGGTAAAGAGGAATTGTTATTATGAATAATAATAGGGAGATTACAAAGTATAAATAGACTAGAATAATACACTTTACACCCTAAACAATTAGACAATATTTAAATATGGTATAATATCTTGTCTAACATCCCCCGCAAGCTAAAGCTGTAGTGATGAAAGAGAAAACGCTGGGTAGGTAGAGGTTTTGTAAAGATGCCGGCAATCTGATCATCTGTAGTGATGAACTGTACTGAGAGTTGACCCCTAGCGACTCTTTCACGAACTGAATGAAAATCAACTTCAATATGCTTTGTGCGGGCATGAAATACTGGATTGGCTGATAAGTATGTAGCTCCCAAATTATCACACCACAGTGTAGGAGTTGAGCGGACTGGGACCCGTAGTTCTTGTAAAACAGATTGTATCCATGTCAGTTCAGATACTGCATCAGCTAGAGCTTTATACTCCGACTCTGTTGATGACCGAGAGACAGTTTTCTGTTTTCGTGCACGCTAGGAGACAAGATTAGACCCCAAGTAGATAGCAAATCCCCCCGTGGAACGACGGTCATCTGGGCAGCCGGCCCAGTCAGCATCTGAGAAAGCGGACAAATTGTTGAAAGTTGAATCTGCATAGGCATGAAGGACTTGAGAAGATTGTTGCTGAATGAGCAGGCCGTGGGATAGAGTACCATTTAAATACCGCAAAATACGCTTAACCGTGGACCAATGATTCTCTGTCGGAGAGTGCATAAACTGGCAAACCTTGTTAACTGCAAAAGTGATATCCGGACGGGAAAGAGTGACATATTGTAAAGCCCCGACAAGTTGTCGATAGCGTGCTGGATTGGCAAATCGTGGACTGTCCCCTAAAGCAAGGTTTGCCGATGTAGAAATCGGGAGGAGACAGGTTTGGAGTCCGAGAGACCTGCTTTTTGTAGGAGCTCTAAAATATACTTTTGTTGAGATAGAACGATGTCTGCCCCTTTGGAAACAATCTCAATACCCAGAAAATAAGAAAGTATGCCCATATCCTGAATTGGGAAGATGCGGCTGAGTTGGTGAATGATTGTATCAACAGCCGTGGGGTTATTACCTGTGATTATTTTGTCATCAACATAGATCAGCATATATAGTACCGTAGGCCCGGAGGTGTAGATAAACAAGGATTGATCTGTTTTAGAGCCTCGAAATCCAAGTTGATGTAACGTGGAAGACAGCTGATGAAACCAAGCACGTGGGGCTTGTTTTAACCCATACAAAGGCTTGTGAAGCAAGCAGACATGATCCGGTTTGTGACGATCCACAAAGCCTTGTGGTTGCTGGAGATAAACAGTCTCTTGTAAGGTTCCATGTAGGAAGGCATTGTCAACATCCAACTGACGAAGAACCCACTTTTGGGTGACTGCCAAGGAAAGTACAATACGAATGGTGGCGGCCTTGACCACTGGACTGAATGTTTCCTTATAGTCAATACCCTGCTGTTGTCTAAACCCCCTGGCCACCAACCGAGCCTTGTAACGCTGAATTATCTCGTTTAATCTTGTAAACCCATTTACAATCCACAACATTAGAACCCGGAACACGAGGAACTAAGGACCATGTGCCATTTTTCATTAGTGTTGAGTATTCATTTGCCATAGCTTGACGCCATTGAGGAAAGGTGTTGGCAACAATAAAGGAACCTGGTTCAGTGTTGGGATCGGTGGTAGAAGATTTGTTATAAGGTGTGGTGGTTTTCGGGTTGGGCCAAAGATTGGAAGGGCGAGACCGAGGGGCTGTTTTGGTACTGGTTTGGGCCTGGGTTGGTGCTGTTTGGCCACTGATTTGGGGCTGTTCTGTGGGGGTTTGGGTACTGGGTTGGGCCTGGGTTGGGGCTGTTTGGCGACTGTTTTGGGGCTGTCCTGTGGTGGTTTGGGTACTGTTTGTGGCTGTTCGGTGACTGTTCGTATAGGTTGTTTATGGCGGCGATGGAAGGTTTGAGTTATGGTTGGTCGAGGAGGTGGTGGGGGAGGTGGTGGAGGTATTCCTGCTGCCGGAGAGACCGGAACAGCAGCTGGCGGAGGTTGGTCAAGGGTGGTATTGTGCTGTGAGTTAGGTGGTGGTGGAGTAAAATCATCAATAATGGGCGGATTAGGATATATAGAGACATAGGGGTCGGTAGGGGGTGTAGGGGAGGGATCATGGATAAGTTGAGAGTACTTAAATGGAAAACAAGATTCATTGAAACGAACATGGCGGGCAATGTAGATCCTCTCGGTTTCGGGATCAAAACACCGATAACCATGATGATGGGAGCTATACCCGAGAAAGACACATGGAGTGGAGCGGAAGTCAATTTTGTGGCTGTTGTAAGGACGTAGGTGGGGAAAACATTGTGAACCGAAGACTCGCAAAAAGGAGTAATCCGGTGGATGAAGAAAAAGATGTTGAAAGGAGAGAGTGAAGAATTGGAGCGTGAAGGCATACGATTAATAAGGTAAACTGCGGTTTCAAAGGTAAAGTGCCAAAAACGATGTGGCACGTGCGATTGAGCAAGTAAAGTAAGACCAGTTTTGACCACGTGCCGGTGACGACGTTCCACAACACCATTTTGTTCGCTGGTGTGTGGACAGGAAAGACGATGAATAATGCCTAATGATTGAAAGAAGGGGGTCAGGGATCGAAACTCTCCACCCCAATCAATTTGGACTTGTTTAAGTTTAGTATTAAATTGTCGCTCAATCATGACCAAAAATTGTTTAAAGATATTAAAAACATCAGATTTACGTTTACATGGAAAAATCCACATGAATTTGGAGAAGTGATCTACACATAAAAGAAAATAGTTGTGACCGTCACTCGAGGGAATCGGAGAGGGCCCCCAAACATCACAAACAAGCAAATCTAAAATATGAGTACTTTTAAAGGTAGAAGGTAACAAATGTAATTTTGATGATTTTCCAATAGAACAAGGTTCACAAAAGAAACAGAACAATTATTGTTATTCAAAGGTAAATGATAAAAAGACAACATCGACTTCAAAAGCTGAGTATGAGGATGTCCCAATCTTTGATGCCAAATGTCGGAAGAAGCACGATGAGCAGAAAAAGCAACTTTAGAAATAACTTGTTGTCTTGGGAACCGAAATGAGTAGAGCCCATCATTACTTGGACCCGTGAGGAGGGTAATGTGGGTAGACTTGTCCTTCACAGAAAAGAAAGAGTCGTGAAATTCAAATAAACATGATTATCTCGACAAAATTTATGAACAGAGAGGAGGTTTTGTTTAATTTCAGGGACATGTAGGATATTTGTAAGGTTAAACGTGCGTTTTGGGGAATTAAATGTGGATGAGCCAATATGTAAAATGGGTAGACCCTTACCATTGCCAACATGGAGGTTGTCACCGCCATGATATGCATCAGAATACTCGAAACTAGAGAGATCAGGGACAACATGATGACTAGAACCCGTGTCCGGGAGCCAAGCTGAGGAAGCATATGATCTGGTATCTGCAAAATTAGCCGACGGCTGCTGTCTTGGTCGAATAGTAGTCGGGTCCCGATTGGGACATTGAGAAGGGCGATGCCCTATGCCACACCTGTTACATGAACCATAAACTACATTCTGATTTGATGCCCAACTGAATTGACTGCGATTTCCACGTCCACGATTGTTACCACGTCCACGATTGTTACCCTGACGGTTGTTGTTGCGATTGTTGCCTGACCGTTGAGTGTAGAAAGCTTGTGGCTGAGATGGTAAATGTAGTTGCAAACCAAGTTGGGCCACCAGTTGTTGGACTGCCTGAACAGCCGCATCAAATGGTGGTGCAGAACTGCCTTCTGTGGTTTTAGCCAAAGGTGAAGAAATGGCCGAGAAGGCTTGAGTGGGTGGAACAGTTGGAGCAGAACGCTTAAGCATATAGTCATGATCAGCAATCACAACATGAAGTTCGTTGAAAGCAAGTTGACGAGGGTAAGGGCCATAGTTTTTAACGCCATGATATTCATCACGGAGGCCAGAGATAACCATCATAACAAGATCTTTATCTTTCAAGGGCTCACCAATATTAGTGAGGGCAGAAGCATATTCTTGAGCATGTTGTAGGTGTGTTGTAGGGTTTTCATCAGCCTTCATCTCAATCCGTAAGAGTTGTGTTTTTAAGGTATATTCCCGGGAGGAAATGTGAGGTGCAAAGGCCCGTTCTAGGGCAAGCCAAAGATCACGAGATGTAAGAGTGCCTTTGGTATGATGTAAGACACCTTCAGAGAGTGGAGACAAGGAGCATGCGAACGTGTGCATCGTTCGAGAGCCAGATGGGATACAGTGGGTTGGGTTGGGATTCGGTTACTGATGTAGTGGAATCATCTGTGGAAGGGGCTGAAGTAACCGTGATGGTGTTTGGAGGGCAGGGTATGGTTCCATCAATATAACCAAAAAGGCTGTTAGTGACTAAAAACGGATGAATAACCAATAACCAAGAACTGTAGTTAGCAGAGTTAAGGGTGAATCCAAACTTATGGGAGTTCTGGACTACTTTGTCTTTTGGATCAAAGAGTGTAATGGTGGCCATCAGTGATTTGTGATCGGAAAAAAAGAGAGAGAGAGAGGCGGCAGATTGTGCTGCTGCAATTAGGGTTAGGATTAACCTAGCTGTGATACCAAGTTAAACACGGTAAAGAGGAATTGTTATTATGAATAATAATAGAGAGATTACAAAGTATAAATAGACTAGAATAATACACTTTACATCCTAAACAATTAGACAATATTTACATCCATTTTTATCCATGCCCTGAGTTGTTGTTAGACAAGATAAACAAACAAACAAACAAACCCAGTATATCCCACTCAATAAGCAGGGTCTGGGGAGGATAGAAGAAAGACTCGCCTACACCTACTCTCCCCGGACCCTGCTTATTGAGTGGGATATACTGGGTTTGTTTGTTTGTTTGTTTATCTTGTCTAACAACAACTCAGGGCATGGATAAAAATGGAAATATATATTTTCAAAGGTGGAATAATGATTATCTGGATACACATGCTATTAGTCAATAGTCATTCAGTTGCCAATCAAAAATTTTATTATAACTTAACATGCATGTCAAAATAAACTTGTTAATCATGTATAGCAAATATTAATTGATGAGAGAAAAACACCAATGTACTTCTACCAAAACAATCATGTATGTTCTTAAACAAAGAAGAAGATGAATGTGATATAGATAAACTATATGAGCTTATGATGCAAACATTTCCTAAATAAAATCATCAATTTGACTACAAAAACCTTGAAAAATAGCAAACGAGAGGGCTCCCAGTGACCGCAACCTCCCATTGATGGACGTTTATCCAGCCAAGAAAGATGATTTAGTGTTTTCTACTTTAATTTACCTGTCAAGTCAAAATCAAAAAGTGATGGTGATACAAATTGTTACTGATGTCAAACATCCACTTTAGAAAGTGTTAGCCAGACTGGTGCAGTAAGGATCGAATTATCAAAGATTAATCTCAGCATATGATATGGGAACTAATATCTTACTTAATAAGATGATAACTTTCATCACAGAAAAAACCTTGTGCACAGGCATGTAATCATTCAAATAGGCACATTAATCTTTTATTATCAACAGATTATCATCCCAAGAGGGGGAAAAATGCCCACATCACAATTCATCAATTAGGGTTCCAAAATTCTACCAACACAACACAGATAGCCAAACATAAACATGAAATAAGTCAACATACAGTTGACATGTCAACCACAAATCATTGTTCCAGATTTTGCTGGCTTAGGGTTTCAACAATTATCAAAAGAATAACATAAAAACACCTATAGAAAGGCCTGAGTAAAATGGTTTAGACGATATACCTGAGTTTTCCAGTATCAAGCAGCAATGGAGACAGCGCCTGCGATCATTTGGCACGATAAAGTGAAGGCTTACGATTGATTACGGCATGATGATTTTCATTCAATTTCTACAAAGTCTTATTGTGTTTATGTTTGTTTATGATTATCAGATTAAATTGATAAATGATCCGCTCTTGTAAGTTGTCATCAGTCATCACCACGAACTATTCAACACAAGTGTTTGTATGTAAGAATTGGATAAAGCAAGCCGAAAACTGAGGTGACATGCTGATTAATACCGTTAGTAGGAATGATGAAACGTTGTAAACAGTCTTAAAGGGTGATTGATTCACTTTCATTATAAAATTGATTTGTTTCTTTGATTTTAGTGAATTGGTTTTTCGGATTTCAATTCTTAGTACCTGTGATGTCATAACTAGACTGGATAGGCTGGTCGGATCGGAAACCGATTATAAAACCGTTTTAATTGTGTGTGTTTAGATGTTTTATTTGAAGCGGGCGGTTACCAGTGAACCGGTTAAACCGAACCGGTGGTCAGGTGGGTTTTAAAACTTATAATTGTTTTCTTCTTTCAATATCTCAAAGTTTTGAATTAATTTAGTAATTTATCATAAGTGTATTAACTAATTAAGTATTAATATATGTGTTAAAAGTGCAATCCATCCTAAAATATATGATGTTTTCATATTTTATTTTTGAACTGGATATATATATACATATACATATATATATATTATATATGTATATATATATGTATGTATGTATGTATGTATATACAAAATATCACTTTTTCATATGATGTCATTCGGTTCCTAATTCCGGTTCAACCAATACGACCGGTCTGACTAGTGAGTCCATAAGGCGTCTAGTTCGACATCTGGACTGATTTTAAGAACATTTCTTATTATTGTTGAACTAAATTAAATACATTTGTGTTACACGGACTAAAATAGTGACAATCGAATGGGAGAATCATTATGACATAGTAAAACATACCTATATTAAGCGGATATGTCGTTTAATAGTAAGTAATCGCTCAATGTAATTGAGTTTGACTTCGTGAATTTTGATATTTTAAAAGAGTTTGCTTAAAAGAATACGGTGTTTAAAGTATATAGTTCTATTACTAACTAATTGAATTCTGCCTCGCGCGCTGCGCGAGTATTTTAAAACAGATAATCACGGTACAACCCTAGTTTCAACCCTTGGCTCAGATCCGGCTTCTCATTATGGCTGCAAACCAAACGTGGTTGCCACGCCAAAACAACGGATTTTTTTTGAAATCATCACAGCCATCCTATGTAATACTGCTTTGGCTCAGATCAACTCACGGTGTCAGGCTGCAAACCATCTACATATGGCTGCCACGCCAGGACAACAACATGTTTTTGGTTTGACCATCATTGCCAACGAATTGAAGCCAACACGATGCAGCACAACGACAAACATAGCTTTGGTTCAGACCTGGTCATTGCTTCTAGCTGCAGACCATCTACCAATGGTTGCCACGCCAAACAACAACCTATTTTTGGTTAGATCATCACAGCCAACAAACAGCCTAAAATAAAGCAACAATGTGTGATCCAGTGAATCGAAGCCACCAACATCAGGCAGATTCATGAACACATGGAAAACCCAATCAACATCAAACATTAAAGGTTTGTAAGAATCAAAAACGGAAACCCTAGATAAAGAACTAGAACCAAATCACTGACACATAAGGCTCAGAATGTGTGCTCGTTATGGCTGCAAATTGTCATTTGCCGCGCCAAAACAACAAGCGACACTTACTTTTTATCATCATCGCCAGCCCTCACAACTTATTAGTAACAAACCAAAAAGAGAACAAAGAAAGCAGTGATAAACATTAAACCAAAGCCAAGTCTCAAATGAGGTGTTCCTCATCATCATCGACACATTCCATCGATGAATTACACATACCGAACCACATGCATAAGCTGATCATAAGGCTCGGAATGTGTGCTCGTTATGGCTGCAAATTTTCATTTGCCACGCCAAAACAACAAAGTCACACCTACTTTTTATCATCATCGCCAGCCCTCAGAACATATTAGTAATAAATCAAAAAGAGAACAAATAAACCAGTGATAAACATTAAGCCAAAGCCAAGTCTCATATGAGGTGTTCCTCATCATCACCGACATATTCCATCGATGAATTACACATACCCAACCACATGCATAAGCCGGTTATACAACAAGAGTCACGAAAACCACTGTGAGTGGTAACCCACGATACCACTGTGAGTGGTAACCCACGATACCACTGTGAGTGGTAACCCACGATACCACTGTGAGTGGTAACCCACGATGGAGAACAACAAATCAGCAAAGCAAGAACCAGACAAAGGGGATGGGACACCGGCATGGCCACAACATCAAATGGGGGTACAACAACAAATGGACTACAATGGTGTCCACACCACAGCCGTTGACAGGAGCCGTTGTAGATTTGAAAACCCTAAATCGGTTTCGGAAGTAGGTAAAGAAAAGGGGGAACAATAATGGTTGCACCACCATTGTCGCCATCGCTCAGACCCTATCGTCATCATCGCCGTCACAAACGTGATGAAAAACCCACGGGCGGCGATGACAGCTCCCTCCAGTAGAGAGACCATCATCGACTCCAGGTCAAATCGACGACAGACCAAATAGCGACCGACCACCAACACTATCGGCCATGGTGGGGAAACACCACCTCCTCCACCTCAACCACATAGGGGAGGCAGAGCGACAGCGGATCCCACCACCACCGACAGAACCGAACATGGTGAGGAAACCGTCGCCTCCTCCACCTCAACCGGAGAGAAAAGGCCGACCGGTTCCAGATCCCACCGAAAACCCTAAAAGGGTATAAAATAGAAAAGAAGAGAAGGGGAAAACCACCAGCATCACCGCCATCAACGGATCAGCCAACCTCAAGCGAGTAAGAGAGAAAGGTAGACAGGGACAATTGTAGGGCAAGCCGTGGACGGCGACGGAGACACAAACGTGCCCAAACCACCGCTGTCACACACTCCCTCTCTCTTCTGCCTGAGGTTGTTGGCCGGTAAGCCGGAGACGACGGCTGCGACACACCTCTCTCTCTCTAAAACAACCGCCGACCACCACCAAGAAGACCTCGGGAAAACAAAACACATTTAAAGGATGAGCACTGCACAATACCCAAAACCATCGTGAAATACTGATAATAACCCCGGGCACTGTTCATACTGTTCATTTCCAATCTTTATTAACATATATGTTAATTAATTCCTTTGGTCGGTGGGATTTTTGGTGTTTTTTTTATTATTTTGTATGTGTTTTTATAGGTTTGTTTGGATGTGGGTTTGAGGTTTGGGGGTGTAGTTTTTTTGCGGGTTGTTATCGGTTTTCTATTTTGGACTGTACCGTATTCTTACGATTTTGATGTTCGTTTGTTTTCTGTATGGTGTTGGGCTTTAATTTAGTTTTTAGTTCTGTATGTTCTAGTGTGTTATGGATTTGAGGTTTTGATGTGTTTATTTTGTGTATTTTGCTGACTTTTTGGTTTTGAACATTCATTTTGATTTTGGTTTAGGGTTACATTAAAACTCGCATAGACGTGACAACTATTTTAGTTTATCATATAATAGTAGTAGTAGTTCAAATTATATCTATCTTAAAAAACTTTATTATATAATATTACGTGTTTATTTTAATGTGTAAATTTTGTTTTGAACGAGTTGGGTCAAATATTATAATTTTATTTCGTTGGTATAAATTCGAGTTACTCTATGTTTTGATGTAAATTTTGCTAGGAAATGTGTTAGAGCGAATGTAATCTATGCTTTATCATGTCGCCTTCTTTCCCGCACTTGCTTGTTTTGATGTACATTTTGAGTTGTTATACGTTTTAACGTAGATTGTGTTTGAAATATAGTCGATTTAAATAAAATATATTTTCATTTGATGGTACAAATTCGTGTTACTCCATGTTTTACGTAAATTTAGTTCGGAAACAATGAGTTGATTGTATTTTATACTTGATCATGACAAGTACGTTTGCCGCCGCAGCAACGCGCGGCGAGTAAATTACTAGTTCTAATTAAAAGGTTTGGTCGGTGGTGGATTTTCCCTTTTTTTTCTTTTTTTTTTCTTTTTTTTTTGTTTAAAATTTTCTTTTGTTTATTTTGTTTGTGTTTTATTTTTTTTCTTTTTTTTTTTGTTTGTGTTTTAATATGGTTTGTTTTGTGTGTGGGTTTGAGATTTTGGGATGAGGTTTTTTGTATTTGGACACGTGTTTTTGATTGTAGGGTTTGTTGTCGTTGTCTTTCTCCAGGTTCCTACTTTCTTTCTTTCGTTATCGCTTCCCTGACGATTCTCGCTATTAAGGTTTGGGTTTTCCTTTTATTTACTCTTTTTGGGGCTTTGATTTTCTTCGGTTTTTTACTGCTATGATTTTCATTTGTTTTATGTATGGTGTTGGGCTTTAATTTAGTTTTTGGGTTCTGCATGTTCTGGTTTGTTATGGATTTGGGGTTTTGGTGTGTTTTACTTTGTGTATTTTACTGATTTTGTGGTTTGAACCTTCATTTTGTTTCCGATTTAGGGTTACATTAAAACTCGCATAAGCGCGGCAACGCGCGCGCCAAAACCTAGTTTCCTTTGATTCCTTAAGATGTAAATCGATTCTTTCGGGAAGAGTCAAGTTCTCCATTAATAATTGATTGGGTATTAATTATTGGTTTGTGTTGGTTCGGTGAAAATCTAAAAATTAGTCCTTTAGTTTTAAAAGTCTTAGATATAGTCTTTAAAATATTTTTTTTCCATCCATAGTCTTTAAGTTTACACCCTTTGAAATTTTAAAAAGAGTAAATTTCGGTTTTGGTCCCTGTGGTTTAATCATTTTAACCTTTTCAGTCCAAAAAATAATCTTTGATCATATCACGCCCTGTGGTTTCACTTTTGTAACGGTTTTGGTCCCTGAGGCTAACTCTGTTAGTTTTTACAGTTAAATGTGAGGGTACTTTGGTCATTTTACATTTGGAGGGCTAGTTATGTAAATTATATTAGATTAGGATAATTTTCGTAATTTTTTAAAACAATAAAGAATAAAAAAAATAAAACTTAAATGTAACCCAACCCAACCCAAACCCTAATTGGAACCCTAACCCCCACCACCCTTCCACCGCTTGCATCACACCGCCACTGCCACCTCCATAGCCACCGGCAGCTTCATGTCCTTTGGAGAAAAACCTAGCTCCGACGATCTTCCTATTACAGTTCCTCGGCGTAAACCTAACTCCGGTCTGGCACACGCCTCTCCACCGTTCGGCACAGGTCCGAGGTTCAGATCGGAGAAGCTCCGTCGCTCGGGCCAGATTCCGGTATCAAAAACACCAACAATAACATCGGAACCGTAGTCTGATTCCGACCAGAGGCCTCTCTGGTTCCTCAGCCCCACAAACTGCGGCGAACGCGTGGTGTGAAGCTCTCTCCGGCGATCCTGAAGCACCAGCAGCACATCGGGGTGTTTCTCGAGGTCGGAGGCGTGTGACGGTGGATTGAGGCGGAGAAACCGTGGAAAACGGTGTCGTATACGTGGAGGATGGTGGTGGGTTAAGTGAACTCCGATGAGTACCAATGGTAGTGAGTGGGGAAAATGGAGGGCTTGGATTCACCGGCGACTCGGATGATGTAGGTTTTAACGGTGAGATCTGTGGGTAGGGATTCGCCGGCGGTGAGGAGGAGGGAGATGAGGGTACAGAGGAGCAAAGCCATTGGAGAAGGCTTTGGGGAGTGAGTGAAGTGGTGTGTGTGTATCGAGGTGTGTGCTTATATGACAGATAATTGATTTTTTAATTATTTTTGTTTTAAAAAATTACGAAAATTATCCTAATCTAATATAATTTACATAATTAGCCCTCCAAATGTAAAATGACCAAAGTACCCTCACATTTAACTGTAAAACTAACAGAGTTAGCCTCAGGGACCAAAACCGTTACAAAAGTGAAACCACAGGGCTTGATATGATCAAAGATTCCTTTTTGGACTGAAATGGTTAAAATGATTAAACCACAGGGACCAAAACCGAAATTTACTCTTTTTTTTTAAAATCATAACTTCACCTCCTAGACTATCCATGTAATTAACTTTTTAATAAATTTAATTAACACATGTATTGTTTTAAAGTTTTTTTTCCTTTTTGTTTATATTTTTTGTTATTATTTCATTATCGTTAGGTTTATTATTTAAAAATTAATTAAAATCCAGAAATAAACATAAAAATGTTAGTTCTTGAACCGTCTTTTTTAAATAGTTTGATTTTTTTCAAACTATCTGCTTTTCGAAACGTCTTTTTTATTGTAATTTTTATATAGTAATTTAAAAAAAAATCGTTCACTTTGTAAACTTTTTGGAATCGATTTGGTTTTTAAACGCATTTTTTTAAACCGCTCATTTTAAACCGTTTGTTTCTTAAATAGTTTATTTTATACCCATAGGTTTTTTAAAAGTTTTTTTCAAAAATTTAAGATCATTTGATTTTTTAAAAACAACTTTATTAAAACAACTAGTCCTTTTCAATGTCGCGCGTTGCGCGAATATTAACGACCAACAATAACGACAATTGATTTTGATCGATATTTAAGGCTCAGAATAGCAGATCAGTTGTGGCTGCAATGCAAAAGTTATGCCACGCCAAACAACAAATACTACTTTTTTCTTCATCATAGCCCTCAAACAATTAATATATTACCAACATACCAACAACAATCAGGGTGTTAGGAAGCATAGAAATGACAGCTTCTTAACCCTTCATAGAGCCAAGAACTGAAGAACATAAACCTAACAAAAGATGTAATAAACCCTTAGATGAACTAAATTTCATCATCACAGGCCCATGAACATTCTATACTATGAATTTAGCAACCACCATGCATTTCTGGTACTGGAGGTATTGGACAAAAAAGAAGTATGATTTCCAACCAGATCTAAAACAATATACCTAACAAAAAACCAAGGGTCTGTGCCCACCAGGTCTCGGATGCGTTTAAACCCATCGTCATCGACCATTTCATGAAAAGCGAACCAAACTTTAATAGCTCTTCCCAACGAATACGGTTCCAATCGGAACCTGAATACGTTCACATCGCCAAAAGGCCATCACCAGCGGCTAACATAACCGATTGCGCCTTGCCCCAAACCAAAGGAGCACCACCGTAATAGGAGGTGGCGGTCAAAGCTCAGTTGGCACCGCCCAATCAGAGGTCAAAACATAAAAATAGAGGAGGCAGAGGCTAATTGGACGTGACAGTCGGGGGCCACCTCGTCGGAAACGGGTAGCCAAAAGGCAAATGCCCCGAGCCGACGGCAACCCCCAAAACCTGTCACAGCCAACGCCGGCGACAACATGCACGAGCCACCGACTTTTGGTCACCGGTGGCTCTCAAATATGTGAAAAATAGGGACCGCCTCGCCGGAAACGGACAGCCAAAAGGCAAATAGCCTCACCCGACGGCAACCCCCAAAACTCATCTTAACCAACGCCGACGAAACCACATACTTATCGGTCGAAGTCGCCGGTAAACCCTACAACCCACACCGACGACCAAACGTGACAGTCGGGAGGCATGCGTCGGTTAGGCGGCGGTCATCGGCGGGAGGCACGCGCCGGCCGTCGGCTGGAGGAGGCGGCGGCAGTTGGCATAGTTCTGCCCCCCCTGGCCAAAGTGGCCGAACTGATGGCGCAGGCGACGAAGGCGGCGGAGGCGGAAGCCAGTGGCGATAAAGGCGGAAGGCGGCGCAGCCGGAGGTGGGAATTGCATTTCATAGCCCTAATCATCTTCTTTACCAATATTTCAAGTCTTTATAATTCATCAACAATGTATATCATAATAGAAATCTTCTCAACTATGTTGTTTTCCAAAAGTTCAAGGAATCATGGATAACCAAGTTAATGTTTACTTGATGTTCAAGTAGTATTATGTGTGTAACATCAGCACCAAGAATTATTGTAATTATTGATCCTATCATCGGTTGCCACCTGAATAATAAATTGGCATAATAACTCAAAAACTAAGAATTAGTCATAGCAGTGGTAATGATGTCATCCTGAATTGGTCATAAGTTATCTATCTATAATAAATCAAGATCCTAGAGAACACTTTGGGAAAAAAATTATCCTTGCAGACTGAAGTCAATAAATTCCAGCAATAGTAAAATTTCAACCATCTGAACCCAAGCAGCTAAACAACTTGAATCCAAAAGTACGCATTAAATGCCATGCAGGAACTACGGTTCAAGAACTAACACGTTAACTTTTGGAGATTAACAACTTGGGTAAGAATCAATTTCCTTGCCAATATTTTTTCAGCTTCCAAACTGCAACACCAGTATGTTTAAAATTTTTGTTTTTGTTTGGTAAATGTGTGTGTTTTTATCAAGAGATGTAAGCGATTAAATTCATGTGAATCATGAGCAATTAGGAAAAACAAATTATTGTCAGCGAGATTAGAGTGTAGAGGTATTGGAAAACCGTAACCCCGTATCAGAATTAAAAAATAAATTGAAATACACGTCAATTTTGAATCATTTAAAAATATGGGTCAATTTGAAATCTTGAGATAAAAAATATTACTTTTCTAAGTCCTAGTGAATACAAAACTTACCTTTGTAACTCTGACAACAGTGGTGCAGACAAGCTAACCGCCAAATGTAACAGGCTCTAATTTCCTGTCTTGATGAATTGATGATAGTCTCATATCTTTACAATTTGAATCAAAAAGGCCAGCAACCACCTGAATAAACATTAGTTCCTTTACAAGCTGAACTGGCTCAAAGTTATTTCACATAAGGGAGCAATAAATCAAGAACAAACAGATTTCGTTTGTTAACGTAGCTTATGGTGCTTTGAAAACCTCCTTATTGTTAAAAAATGCAAAATACTTAATGGTCTAATTAAGTGTATCCTAGCTTGGAAATAATGAAATGAATTTATATTACAAAGCATAATATATGCCAATAGACGAAATCTTCGAAACACTATTTGCAAGCATAGAAATTAATACACCCTTGAAGAACATCCAAACAGATAAGTCATAAAGTTTATCATCACCATTCTTCATCTCTAATTTCATAATTTTTTCTAATTATCAAAAGTCATTTTTGGTTATTTTCAACTTACAACAGAATTTTATACTTCATTTTCAGTTGTCATGTTCAAACTCCATAAAATATGCACAAATCCATCAAATTTATATCTAACTTGGTTTGAATTTTATAAATCAAAGAGAGTTAAAAACCCACATCACATAAGATATAAATTTCAAAACTCGTCCTACCAACTGTTTTAAACATATTGCTTCCAAATTTCAATATCACAACTGAGAGAGAATATTGAACTTGAAAACATAGAATCAAATAAACCATAAGAAGTGAAGTGAAGCTTCCAATCTTCCATACCTGTGTTATGATTGATTTAGTTCGCATGCAATTGCCAAGGCATTTGATAGGTATCCTTGTGAGAATCTCACTTGAAAGTATAGGAATAGGAACATCAGCAATGGAAGTAGCCGAACAACCAACTACATTACTAAGTCATGTTCTTATATGTAGGTGCATGTAGTGAGCATAGACTAATCGTTGGAAAACATAGATTTGATGACATACATTTAAGGTTAAATACAGAATGATAGTCAGAAAATAGTATACAAAACCAGGCCTTCTTGAAAGAAACCTGTTATAAATCTGGAGCAATAAGAAACAAGACAATTGTTTTCAGAGTCAACTGGGGCTGGGCTATAAAGTTACAGATTGTTTGATCTATTACTAAACAGCATTAGCAACGGGTGGAGAACGTTGTAAGTGTGTGCTACTAATGCTTATCATGTGTGGGGATAAAGGTGCGCCAATGCTTCAAACCTATCCATTGGGTGCTTATTTATTAAGTAGGTTATGGGCGCACGTGTTTTTACAGTCATTAGTTGAAGAGAAAGTCTATGATTACTGTTTGTAGATTTGGGAATATAATTCCCCGCTCTTGGAGTTTGCAGATATGTAGGGGCCGTAATACTTAGAGGGCGGGCAGGGACATTAACTCTAATTCCGTTGATGACATATATGAGTTGTGTAATGGGGGGGATATTAGCACTGGTTGGGTTAACATACAATTTGTTTATCACCGGTTGCTCTTGTTAAGGATTTGTTTATTAGAAATATCAGGTGTCTGTTAAGTGATTACAATAAGGAATAGTGAAATACTACATGTGACAACAAATATACTAAGGCAATACAAAGAGTATCAGCTATGGACAAAGATGCTGGATTTGCATAGCAATAGTAGGGAGGATTTACAGAAACACTGACTTGATGTACCCAATCATCAGGTAGATTCAATAATGGTAAACGACAACCTAACTGCACTTTTCTTAACAATGGCATTCATAACAAAGAAACAACCACCTAATTGCATCATATCATCATATACAACATACAAATAACAACCTAACTGAACTTTTCTTAACAATGACATTCATAAGAAACAAACAACCACCTAATTGCATCATATCATGATATACGACCTGACTGTGAAAACAAAATACAGAAATTGGAATCTACCATGGGCAGAAATTGAACAAGTTGAAGAAAAAAGTACCTGTGAAGAACCGACCCGAGGAGGAAGATGTGGCCGTGCGTACCTGGTTTGGGGGAAACAGAGGACACCTTAGCCGAAGAAGAAATGATAAAAATAACAGAAACAGGGAATGAGACCCTTACCGGAATTCGAAGGGCACCGGTGAAAACCGTCATGATGCGGTGTAGGCGGTGTAGGCGGTGTAGGCGGTGGTGGCGGTTGAAAATAACAGAAACAGGGAATGAGACCCTTACCGGAATTCGAAGGGCACCGGTGAAAACCGTCATGATGTGGTGTAGGCGGTGTAGGCGGTGGTGGCGGTTGACGGTGGGAGGTGGGCGGTGGGCGGTTGACAGTGGGAGGTGGGCGGTGGGCGATGGCTCCGTTGAAGAAGAAGGGGCTATTCATCGCCATTTGCTTTTTTCATATTACAAGATTTTTGAACGAAATTTCGTTCATAACTGACAGTAATAACAATCTGATCCTTGAATTATAACATCATCAAACACCAATATCAACACATAATTGGTTGTTCAAAGATGAAGCAAACTCATTTCCAATCAAAGCAAGTTATCCCCAATTCAAATTCCAATCCAAACCTCAATTTTAAATCAACATCAATCCATAAAACTGAGCAAATAACTTTCAATTCACAGCATTTTCATCAATTCAAGTAAAAATCAAACAATTCCACCTTAGTAAACCCAACAGCAGTTGTTGGTAATAAAGTTCAGCCTGGTGTAAAAGGTAAACCCAAAGCAATACGGTTCAAATAATCCCAAAACACCTGAGGTCGGGCAACCCAAAGCACCAACCGGATCAAGAACCCACGGTTTACCCAAGCACCAACATCAGCCGGATCAACATAATCCCAAAACACCTGGTGTACTTTATGCAGCCTGGTGGAAGGTAAACCCAAAGCACCAACATCAGCCGGATCAAGAACCCACGGTTAAAGAATAACATCAGTAAATAGTAAATACCACCAAAATTAACTACCCAAAAAGATAATAACATCACTAACCAATTCAAGCAAGCATATGCAATGGAAAAAACATCATAGATCAGAAAAAATGAACTCAAGAGCCCAAAAGTGGTGCAGAAACTACAAAGATTACAAGTTTCTTGTTCTTGAAGAAATTTGGGGCAAAATAAGCTGTAAACGGATCAAACCCACATAAAAAACCAAACAGATTCCACATGGGCAACAATGAAATAAGCAAATAGTGTCGGCAACTTTGTGGGAAATCCCAAAAATCAAACTTGAAAGCAGTTTACCTGTGAGAAATCCAAGAGACAATTGACCGTTTACCCAATTGCATATCGATGATCAACAAATTCGAACAGCCTTCATCGCCGGCAACCAGTCGGAGGTCAGTGTCGCTTGTGTGTGAGGGGTGAAATCGGGGATTTCAAGAATTGAGTGAATCCTCTCCGGAGATGGTCCGGCGGCTAAAAGGGTGGTCGCCCTGTTTAGATGAATCGTTGGTCTTCAAAAAGCTTAACTTCACACACCAAAATGTTTAGAGGAATCGTTGGTCTATGTACAAAGCTATTGAAAAAGCAAATGATGGAACAATGAAATGGTGGAAACTACAACTTACAGTGATGAATCGTTGAGAAGATGAAGATGAGCGTGGTTTGTTGTAGAAGTCAATGGCAATTAGGGGTTTTAGAGGTTGTAAGTGGTTTCTAAAAGTGGGTACTGTTCATCATGCGATCATGGCTGTTTTCCGGCGAGCTTGTTGGCGTGATGGACGCGGTGGTCGCAGGCGGAGCACAGGGCGGCGTCGTCGGCGTGTCTTTGTTGCAGAAGTCGCACTAGATCTTCATCAATGGAGGTTTTGCGGTGGTGATGATGGTGGTGGTGGTGTGAAATTGGGAGTGATGGGTGCTTCAATTGGATGAAAAGGACCAGAGGGGGTGGAAATACCAAAATTGCCCCTTGGTATTATTCATCATGTCAAATCACAGTTGGTAAATTAATATTAGGTAATGTACTTTGCAAATGACTTTCTTTAATGTTTAATTTTTTAAATGTATTTTTTAAAGCTGCAAACGTCTTTTAAAAAATCGTTTCGTACGTGTTTCTTAAATTTTTTGTTTTTTTAAACAGGTTCTAGCACGTATTTCTTAACGCTATTCTTATAATCAAACGGTCTAAAAAATTAAAAAATTAAATGGTTTCAAAACAATCGTTTAATGAACATAAGGGTTAAAGAAAATATGTGCATGGTTTTTAAGAAAGTTATTTAGAAAAACTCAAAACGTTTGATTTTTAACTAACCCAACAATCGTTTAATTTTTTTTAAATTCTTGATTCACTCCTCAATTAACTTATTAACTAACCCAACCTCATTTTCTCTCTCTAAGCATAACTTGAAGCCACTGTCGAAACTTTGATTTTTTTTCCGCTATAAAATTATGGAAGCTTTTATGTAAGATGCAAAGTACCAGTTGAATGAAACCAAAGCAAGAAAACTATTACCAAGCATCGTCGTCGTCTAGTATCCACGCATAAAAGATAGCACACAAGCACATAAGAAGGTAGCTTAATTAATTTAAGCAACCAAGCTTGTAGCTCATTGATTTGTCTTTATCACTTCAACTTATTTTATCGATTACACATTGAAAGTAATTTCAAAAACTTGATCAGATTCAAACGATTACAAGGTTCATTTTACTTCATTTATTTATTGTAACGAAACATCTTTGATTTGTTTTATATGCTTTATGTTTTATAAATAGATTACGATATATTCAAGTATTTTTACGTTTTTTTTCTCCTTGAACTGTGTTCATCTGCTTCATTGATAATAAACAAATAATGAATAAAGAAGAAGAGTATAATAAAAAAGGAAATCAACATAACAATACCAATGGTTTGGTTATCATCAACACAATGATGGTTTTTGTAATCAACATATAAGTTTTCGAAGAAGAATCGAAGAATAATGTTGGTCCATCTGATCGATTCTCAGTACACTTGAGAGGTTGATTAGCTCAATAATCACAATAACAACAAACAAACTACACAATGAAGAAGAAGAAAACACAAAAAGTATTCAAAACATATCAATAATGATCCAATACCATGAAATAGAACAAAGCTCAATGTATTTCTCTGAAGAACAAGCTTACAAAAGGCTCTTGCAACAGTATACAACGATTAGGGTTTTTGCAAGGATACCAAACAATGACAAAGATCAAACAAATATATAGTAATAATAGTTTCGCTAACAGTTTCGCTGTCAGCGAAACTATCCTGCCAAAATTACAGTTTCGCCTGGCTAGACAGACAGTTTCGTCGGGTGAAACTATAGCCTGCTATGAGCAAAACTACAGTTTCGCTCATAGTTTCGCTGGGTAGCAAAACATTACTAAAGTTCATACTTACAAAAGTAGACTAACATAAAACCTATTACAATTAAACATAATAAAAATCTAATATAAGGTGAGTCCAACCTATACATTATCTTCAATACTCCCCTAGGTTGGACCTCACCGTCTTCATCAATCTTGATTTGTCTGATCAGCTCCAGTCTCTCCAACTGCCTCTAATGATTCTTTTGCAGTTCCCGCAGCATCTTCCTTAGAAGCTTTAGTCACTGATTATCCTTGGTCAGCTCCTGCTTCATTAGCTTCTTCTGCACGTGCACTAGCCTCTGAAAATTTCTTTGTAAGATCCTGCACATCCATCCTTAACTCATCTTCTGCTCTCACCTTCTTAGCCAACTCTTTCAACTCAGCTCGTACTCCTCTCACTTTATTAGCAACAGTCATAAATAGACTTGCTTCTTTCTTAGTCTCTTCTCCTGCCCCTTCTTTAATGTGGTTCTCACAGAGAATCAGTAGGTCTTCATCATAGAAAGTAAAAAGTTCCATTGGATCAAACAACCTATACTCAATTCCAGTCTTCACCCTGATCACCGCCTCCCCAGTGTTATTGTCGTAGAACCATTTCTCAAAATGTTGTAATCTCTAGGGGAGGGGATCTGACAATCTTATCCTACTCACCGTCTTGGAGGGTTTCACCCTCAGCACTATATTCCCTTTTCCTGTTTCCCAGTCTTTGTCTTCTTAGACCTCCTTCTCTCGGCCCTCATAAATCCAAATGCCTTAAAATTATCATTCATCCCTTTCTTGATCTCCTCTAACATCTTTGCCCTCTCACTCAGGTTAGAGTCAATCATAGGCAACATAGCTAGCCTCCTTAAATCCCACCTCGGTAAGGTCTTAAAAGCCTTCCTTTTATGCAGATAAGTGATCCCTCCCCCTCTCCTCTTGATCATGAACATCTTGAGGCCGAAGTTGTATTTCCAACTAATAATTTTCTTATCAGCCTCCTTTCTACTCAACCCTTGCATATTTTTAAAAAGGGAGTTATCTCCTTAGGCTCTTTCTTTTTCATAAACCAATCCTCCTTTGATATCTTAAACAAGTCATTCTCATCATCTCCCTTCTGGACTACATAAGTTAGTGGTCTCTCATCCACTTCATAGTATTTGGGCTCAGAGTCATAGTCCACTAATTGTTCATCCTCCTCCTCCTCATCCACCAGACTCTTTTCAGTACCTTCCATTGGTGTTTCTCTCACAAATTCATCTCCCACTAGATCCTTCTCTACATTGAAATTCAAGTTCACAAACCCAGCTTCTATCACCTCCTCAACATTCTCATTCCCTCCTCCCTCATTCACACCTTCATCAGTATTTCTAACACTCGAACCTCCAGCCTCATCAGCACCTACACCAGACGTGCCCTCTCTTGCCCTGGAGGATGTACCCATATTTAGAAATGGGTATTTGGAAGTATCAGTCAAATCATCTAACTCAGTTTGAGTTAGCTGATTGGGCAGGCCAGCTGCTATCTTTAGTTCATTGACCTCAGTCAGCAATCTCTTAATCAATATTTGCTGATCCATCATCATCCGTGTCATTCCTTCAATCATCTCATCCTTTTGTTTTTCCCTCAGCTCCTGATTAGTTAGCTTGGGTGCTATTTATTTTTTCTGCAGGAAAACGTCTGCAGTCTGTGGACCACATCTGCAGACATCTGTAGTAGAAGAGGTGGACCAAATATCTGCAGTCTGCAAGAAAAAGTTTATTTGTTTTAACATCCGCAGTCTGTAACCAAACTAACCATATACAAACTAATCATACTAACAAACTAATCATACAAACAAACTAACCATACAAACAAACTAATCATACAAACAAACTAACTATATACAAACTAATCATACAAACAAACTAATCATACAAACAAACTAACCATATACAAACTAATCATACAAACAAACTAATCATACAAACAACAAATCAAAAAAAAACTAACCTGCAGTGGAAGTTCACGGTAGCCAAGGGAGGACAACCGAAGGGGGAGGGGGCGGAGGGAGGGGGTGAAGGGGATGGGGCCGAAAGGGAGGGGGTGAAGGGGAGGGGGAAGGGAGGGGGCGAAGGGGAGGGGGAAGGGGAGGGGGCCAAAGGGGAGGGGGCCGAAGGGGAGGGGGCAAAGTCGGTTGGGAGATGGCGACGGTGGCGAGGTGGCGACGGTGGCAACGGTGGCGAGGTGGCGGCGTTGGCGAGGTGGCGACGGTGGCAAGGTGGCGACGGTGGCGAGGTGGCGATGGTGGTGAGGTGGAGACGATTATGAAGGGGAGTGGGGAGGTGGGTATCTGGGGAAGAGAGTGTTAGGGCTCAAATGAAGCTTCAGAAGAGGTTAGAAGAGGTTGTGAAGACATTGTTCCACCTCTTCTCCGTGCAAAGGTGAGGAAGACATTTTTTAATGAAACGTCTTCCAAAAAACAAACAGTCTGTAAAGTAAAATCCTCTTCCCGCGTCTGCGAGCGCGCAGATGAAGAGGTGGGGAAGTGGTTTTTTTCAAAAAACAAACACCCCCTTGGTTTTGATCATACTCAGTTTATTAGCGAGAGATGCATTGAGGTTCCTAATCACATCCTCATCCAAATCAACTCTCTCCACCCTTCTTGGGGGTTCAGTAAATGCTTGATGTTTATGCTTGGTCCTTCTTTTAGACTCCCCCTCTTCTGCTCTTTTCTTGTACCTTTTCTCTTTCTCAGCTCTAGCCTCCTATGCAGCCTCATGAATTTCCTACTCATAGTCATAATCCTTTTCTTTAGCATACCTCTTTCGTTTCTTCACAAATTCAGTCTGTTTTTGCCTCGTCTCTTCCGCTCTCTTCTCCTTAGGCTCATTTACCCTCCTGATATAATTCCATTATTCTAGAGGGTACATATTTTCCCATAAACAAGTGATCTTTCCACTGAAGTCATGCCTGATTGCACAACAATCAGCGAATATACGCATGTTCATCTATACCAGTCTCTTGATCTCCCCGTGTCTTGGTACGTTGGGAATGAGATCGTCCATGATAATCTGAAGAAATCTGGGATAAAGCAGCCACTTATATTCTTTAGGGCCATCACGTTCTCACCATACAATCGAAGATGAGTTTAGCAATGTTAGCTTTCTGCCCTCTACAAAAAATAACCATGGCTTTAGCCCCGTCAAGGTTTAGTCTTTCGGATCCACCTTTTCGGTGATCTAAGCACATGATGAATACGTGAGCAATATACCTCCACTCCTTAGACAGAAGGACTTCTAATTTCCTTTCATGTCCCAAAAGGAGGACCCTTATAACCCATAGATTGATATGCCTCAAAAACTTCCTGATCAGTAAGAATAACTTCCTCTCCACTATCCTCCTCAAGTCTCAGCACCCGGGAAATGATCTCAGCAGTAATAATCAAGTCGTTCTCTAAGACTCTCACCACAATCCTCTAAGGATTGGCTCTGGTGTCATACTCGGCAGTACGCCAAAAGTCTCTGATGTGGAGATCATATACAATAGTAGAATGAGAAATCGCATAAGCAATAGGAGATCTCTGAAGCCAACGGATGCAGTCTCTAAAAGCCGCTGTTTTAGGATGTGTGTCATCCAGAATGGCTATGATGTTATTCCTCTGGTCGAATTTTAAATTAGCCATTTGATCTGAAAAGCAGATGAAACGCATTAGAATAATATATTAAAAAGAATAAAAGAGAAAAATAATTAAAATGATACAATTAAAGAAATAACAAAATAAATTCGCTAGAACGAAACAGTGGTTTCGACAAGTGAAAAAGTACTTTCGGCCAGGCAGAATGCAGTTTCAGCATGCCAAAGCAGTAGTTTCGGCGCGCCGAAACTATAGATTCGTCCGAGCGAAATAGAGATTTGACCAGCGAAACTGTCAAGTTCACACGGGTAGCATGACTTCACAGTTTCACTGAAAAACATTAAATTTTCGTTCAGTTTCACTGGATTATCAGTACTTTCGCAGTATGAACTGCGAGAGTACCGAAGAGTCGTAGCTTAATCAGTCATTAATGTAGGATTTAAACCTAGATTAAACTAATGTCCAGGGTTCGAAACTCACATTCGAAGGAAAAAATGAGTAACAAACAGGAAACACAAGCTTAAAAACTCAAAATCGCTAAGGAGGTTTACGGATAGTTCTCTGAAGTTAGTGTGCGAAAATGAAGACATAATTTCTCAAAATGTGTTATATAGAACTTAATTTCGCACACAGCGAAACTATAGTTTCGCCCGTATAAGCTTTGGTCATAACTGACCTTGCAACGTGCAAAATAGCTGACGAAGCTATAGTTTCTCCCAGCAAAACTATCAGCGAAATTATAAATTCGCTGGTAACTTAAAAATTAAAAATTATTTACCTTTTTAATAAAATTGAAAATAAATGAAATAAGGTAAAAGAAGATTATTTAAAAAGAATTAAAGCAAAACAAAAGCAAAATCAAAGAAATCAAAAGAATTTGCCCCACAAGACCTCACCAAACTTCACATAGTTTTAACATAATTAAAGAAGAGAACATAGGAAAAAACGAGAAGCTGAAAAGATCTTCTAGAGAGTCATAGTTTGGTGGGATTGGTGATATACTTGTCCTTTTAAGTCCATGCTTTCTTCTTTTCAACAAATACACCGCAGCTACAGTTATCATGTTTTGATTGATTTAAAAGAACACTTGAATGACTCAGTTCCCACAGACATTTGACAAAGAGACTTATCCTGTCCTCGTGATATATTGAACAAAAGACATACTCTGCTTGACTATTCCTTTAAGAAACAACAAAGATACTTTTTAAAAGAAGCAAAGACCTTATAGACATCAGATGATAAGAGCTCCAGGTCTATACTTACATAAAACAGAGGAGTTGATCAACTAAGTCAAACATATGAGAGCTTCAGGTCTACACTTAAGTATAACAGAGAAGATCATCATATTGTGCCGATGAGAGCTCCATGTCAGTACAATCGTACAGCAGAGGAGATCATCACTCCAGGTCAATGTTCACACATAGCAGAGGAGATAAGCACGAGGAAGAATACAACAAGGAGCTTCTTAGATTCAAATATGGGTAAGCATATAGATTTTGAGATAGGATGGTGAATAGAAACTAAGATGGTTTCTTCTAAAAATAAATCAGCATAGAGATGTCACGTTCTCAACCCTTTTTGAACAAGGACTTGAAACTTTGTGAAGGCCAAAAAATGTCAAGGAGATTATCCGAGTCATCAAGTTTCTTATTCTGTTAGTTAAGCTACAAGATTACTGTCTACTTCGTTTTCTGGCTGAACCTATCAAGCATATCCCAACACCAAACTGTTGACCTCCTTCATATCGTCCAGGCATCACGTTTTATTTAGAAGAATTCTGTAAACGAAAACATGATAAACATTTATTATTCTCCCCTGAAATTTCTACTGCGTAGCAAGATGGAGAAATTTCATTATATATATAATTTTATTTATTAATTTATTTTATTATGAAAAATGATGAAGGACTATGGAGCGAGCAGAGAAACGAAAAGAAAGAAAGAAAATAACAAAAGAAATATAAACAACATGTACATGAGATAGGCTAAAGAAAATAGGTTTAAAATGATATTAATCCTAACATAGAGATCAATTCATAAAAAAGAGGTTTATCAAATGTTTTAGTGAAAAGATCTGCCTTTTGATTTTTGTGTCAATGGGAATAATATCAATAAAACCCTTTTCCTGAGCATCACGGATTGCATGAATCCATGTCTCAATGTGCTTGGTTCAGGGATGATGAATAGGATTCTTTGCAATGCCAATAGCTGCTTCGTTGTCACAGAACAACGATGTATGGAGAAAGTTGATCCCGTAGTCAATCATCTGATGTTGTATCCAGAGCACTTGTGAGCAACAACTGGAAGCAGCAATGTATTCTGCTTCCCCCATAGAGAGAGAGAGAGACTGTGGTCTGTTTCTTGCTCTGCCATGATACCAGACAATTTCCTAAGTACTGACAGCCTCCAGAAATCGACTTTCTGTTTAGCCTACAGCCATTAGAATCACTATCAGAATAAGCATGTAAGTCAAATTCCCACCATAAGGATACCAAATCCCTAAACGAGAAGAGCCTTTAAGATAACAAAAAATTCGTTTTACAGCCTTTTCATGAGACTCTTTTGGAGCAGATTGGTATCGAGCACAATATCCTACAACAAAGGTTATATCGGGATGACTTTTTGTAAGATACATAAGGGAACCGATCATTGATCTGTAGAGATGAGGATCAACATATTTCCCGTTCTCATCAGGAGTGAGGCAAGTTTGAGCAGTGAAAGGAGTGAGTTCAGGAGAAGCATCATCCATCTTGAATTTCTTCAGAATGTCTTTAATATACTTCTCCTGATGATTGAGATTTTCCTCTGGTTTTTGTTCAACCTGCAACCCAAGAAAGAAACACATCTCCCCCATCATGCTCATTTCAAAGCGACCACGCATGACTTCCTTAAACTCCCGACATAACTTTGGATTGGTGTAGCCAAAATCATATCATCTACATAGACTTGTACAATCAGCATCTCACCATTCACTTCCCTCTTGAATAATGTAACATCCGCCATTTTATTTTATTTTATTTATAATAATTGTAATGGATCAAATGCATTAAATGTGTAATTTATATTATGAATTATCCATTTATTAATCATCTAAATAACTTGTAATAATTATGGGTTTATAAATACTTCTTTATATAAGTTATAGAGAGTTATTAATCATTTTACAATAAGTAACTAAATGGAAAAGTCTTATTAAAATTTATCAAGTCATAAAATGAATTTTTATAAACTTATAAAGCTTTATGAGTAATGATGATTTTAAATTATTAAGTGAAAATAAATAATGAAATTATAAAGTTTACAAGTTTATAAAAGTTGTGAAGATTAACAAATAATTAATTTGATTCATTATTCAAATTTGTTTTATAAGTTCAAGGGTTGAATTTGTAATTTTCAATACTTGAAATAAAAGCTTTATTACATAAAATAATAAATATCAAAAACTACAGGGACCAAACTTGTAAACTTGAAAAACTTTAAAAACAAAACCCAACCCTTCCCGTCCCGGCCAATACCTCCGGCCACCATCTCCGCGAGCCCCAAATCCACTAAAACGCTTAATTAAAATGCAATTAAACCGAACCCTAATGTTGTGCATCAGTTTCGAACTTAACCTCCTGTTTAATTGTGATTTATTCGACCATTAACACATGAAATCAAAACCGAAACCATCAATTCAAATCCATAACTCGTTGATCTTGAAACTATGCAAATTACATATAATGGAATGAAGGGAAATGTTCTAATCGATCCCTTGAACCTATATGATTCACCGATTACTCATATAACGCCAACCCAGCTGATTTCAATCACCATCGATCACCATCTTTATCTCGGACCTGCAACTTAGTCAAAAGTTGTCTTCCAGGCATTTTGAACTTCAATTGATTGAGGGCTTAGAATCAAAATCACCATCTGAAGCTTCACACGAGTTTAATTTGATTATTACCATCATTTGCACCTCGAACCATTTCCTCCCCTGTCGCGGTCTGTTCTTCGTTGGGTTCATCTTCACTTCAAACATATACGGGTAATTAAATACACCCAAACACTCGATTTAACATGGGCAGTAAAAGCCCTATGATTCAGATCATTAACAACACCGATTTGATCTTCATTTTGCTTCGAATCAACCTAGGGTTCATTCGATTTGGGGCTGTTTTGTAACTGATGTTTTTAAAATTTGAAAACCAATACAAACCGCGGCTAAGGCCTTGGTTTACTGGTTCTGCACTCACATTCTATACAAGAGGTCCCGGGTTCGAACCGGGCAACCTCACATATTTTTTTACAGGCTTTTTGGCTTATAAAAATTATAGAAAATTTTCTAAAAATTATAAAAAGAAGTTTTGTAACTTTTATCATTTTAAGGTCATTTAATACATTTCTGTAAAAATTGTTTTCGTAAAATTAGATAATTTTATGAAATAAAGGTTATATTTGGGATATCTTATTAAAACTATAAATTTTATAAATGAATATAATTTGTTAATAAAACATCCTATTAAGGGTTGTTCTTGAATGTAAAATGGATTATAAATAAGGATTAATATTGTTTTTTAGTTATTATAAAATGTTATATTTTTAACTTTAAATAAAATGTTTTTTTAAATAACATTGTTTAAATTGTATTTATTTCATTTAGTTATGAAACTTTATTTCAACTTTATGTATATATATATATTATTATAAAATGTTATATTTTTATATACATAACCTTATATAAAATGCAACAAATCTTTGACGTTAATGAACATAATTCCATTTTGTTAAACATAAGAATTTGAAAAGCTCTAAACACCAAGTTGAACCCTAGTACTCATTGATTCGTTAAACTTATATAATTAAACTTTAATCTTGTAAATATATATGTATAACTAGGTGCCTGAGACGGTTTACTTTGGAACGATGCTTATCATTATACTCATTAGTAATCTAATATATACTTATCCATCAAGTGAGTATTTCTATACCCCTTTTTCATATTTTCACACTTTGGGGTGAAACATGTTACGTTATAATCATTGCACTTGTAAACGTTGATTCTTGTAAACTTATGGCAATTTACTTGTGTGTTGTGGTTAGTTGAACCTTGTAGCTACCATGTAATTCGAATATATGTACAATCATAACTATTGCTAGCCTGGCGGCGTCATAGATCTATGGGCCTGACAAGCCTGCTTGGTTGATCCAAGTACACTTAGCTAATCGTATATACTTATAAATATTTGAGACTTGTAAAACTTTGTCAAGGTTTGATTGTGCATTCTGTCTTACATCCCTAGTTACTTTGTTCTCTAATTTACAACATGAATTACCATCTTTTATATACTTATGTATTGAAAACTATGGAGATCTCACCAATATTATTGTGACCTTTTATTTTAATATGTTTCAGGAAATACTCAAGTGTGATTACTATGAAGCTTATCACATCTAGGATTGGACCTAGAGAAATAAGAGAATGAACTTGTCACATTTAACTTGTATATCATGATGTTATCTTTGTTTGAGACTTATGTTGTAATGTTATCTTTGAAACTTATGAATAATATATTTGGATTTAATAATAGCGTTATGTGGCTGTGAACGATCTTAACTCTCACATCTCGACGTTTCCGCCGTCAAGGTTGGGGTATGACAGATAACGTCATATCAATGGTGCCACGGGAGAAACCATTGCTTAAAAGATACTGTGTTAAAGTCTCGTACCAGATCTGAGGTGCATGATGAAGACCATAAAGGGACTTATCAAGCTTGTATAATTTGTCGGAAAAGTCGGGATCCTCGAAACCTGGTGGTTGACACACGTATATCTCTTCGTCAATGTCTCCGTAAAGAAATGCACATTTGACATCCATCTAATAGACTTTGAACTGCTTGTGAGCGGCATGAGCCAGAAAGATCCAAATGGCTTCAAGACGGTCTACGGGAGCAAAGACTTCTGTGTATCTATCCCTTCTTCTTGAGCAAAGCCCTGAACCACCAATCTGGACTTATTTCTTATCATAATGCCACGGTCATCGGGGTTGTTATTGAAAGCCCATTTCATCCCAATTGGGCATTTGTTTGGTGGAAGATCAACCGGGGTCCACACCTTGAGCTTCCTAAACTGTTGCAGCTCCAATTGCATCGATTCAACCCAACAAGGATCCTGAAGAGCTTCATGAACATTTTTCAGTATGATTTAGGATTTTAAACAAGAGAATAGGCAGATATTAATTAAACCATATTGACTCCGCGTCCGAACTCCACCAGTGATAGATCCAATAATGTTATCATGGGGGTGGCCTTCAAAGTTTTGAAATCAGTGGTTACGGGAAGGGGATTTGAAGAGGGTTGGCTAATGGGTTGAGGATGAGAATGAAGGTAAGGAAGATGCAAAGCGGAATCAATTTGGGAGGTGGAAGGGATAGGCTGAGATGAGGTAGATATATGTGATGAGGGAAGAGATGCAGAGACAGGTAGAGGTGGAATGTCAAAAGATGATGAGGAAGATGCAATGTCAACTGATGTAGCGTCATTTGTTGATGTATTGGGAGGGACTTGATGAATGACAGGTAATGGAGCTGGAGGAATGATGTTTGTTTTGAAATTAGAGATGGACGTATCATCATCGAAAACTAGAAGATTAAACAAATTGAACACTGTATTGGAGTCAAAGAACCATGCAGGTTCTGATCGCACATCAGAGGAATTATGGTCCTACCAATCTACATAAAGGACTCTTGCATAATATGGGTTCTCTTGTTATACACCCGATAAGCTTTCTGAGAGGATGAGTAACCGACAAAGTAGCATTCATTAGACACGGCACCGAATTTCATCTTCTGCGCCTGGGTATTCTAGTAAAGTGCACGAGCAACCGAATGGTCGAAAGAAGTCAATCAAAGGCTCTCTCTTATGAAACAGTTCATAAGGAGTCTTCATTTTGTCTTTGATGATCAACACCCTGTTCAGAACATATGAAGCACAATTCACCGCCTCTGCCCAAAAGATGATAGGTAAAGAGGATTCAATCAACATCGCACGGACGTCTTCAATGAGGGTGCGATTCTTTCTTTTTCAACACCATTCTACTAAGGTGTTCTCGTAGCACTGAATTGTCTCCGAATTCCTTTACCAGCACAGAAAGAATCAAATATTTGATTCCTGAATTCGGTACCATTGTCACTTCTAATCACCACAACCTTCCTCTTGCATATCATCTCAATATAAAGAATCAACTTCTGCAGCTCCTCAGCAACCTCTCCTTTGTTGGTAAGAAATCTAACCCAGAATATCCGGAAAAATCATCTGTAACCATAAGACAGAAAGATTTTTTAGCAATTGATTTAACACTGATTGGGCTAAACAAATCAGTATGTAACAACTCGAGAGGATTAGATATGCTATTTTAGTTTTTAGTTTATGTGGTTTCTTATATTGTTTTCTCTTGGCACACGCCATACATTTTTCAACCACCGAAAAGTCTTTTAAAGGTAATCCCCTAACAAGATTGTTTTAACTAATTTGTTAATATTTTGAAATTCACGTGGTCCAATCTACATGTCATAGGAAAGACTTAGATGTGGAAGCTTTGGAAAGAAGACAGGTCACGGTAGACGTTGACTCTCTAGAACCCATGTCAAGAAGATATGTATCACTCTTTCTCGGAGCACGCATAAGCACCATTTCTTCTGGAATATCAATCTCTGATTTTAGAAAGAGACATTCATTGGACTTGAATAAGACCGGAATATCTTTATCATAAATCTGAGAAACACTCAACAGATTAAAGGCAAGTTCAGGTACATAGTTGACTTTATCTAGAGTAAGGGAGCCGTTGGAAACCTCCCCTTGGCCAATCATTTTTCCTCCTTTCTTGTTGCCGGCAATGCGACATATCCTCCATTGATTATTCGATAATTGGTCAATAAATCCTTTAGCCCCGTCATGTGTCTGGAGCATCCACTATCAACATGCCATACACTATTTACGACTTTAGTGGATGACTCCTGCAAAAATATCAAAGGACAAATTAACCAGGTGAGACTGGAACCCAAGTTTGAACAACTTTGGGTTTTGGAGAGATTGGCTTCTTACAAAAGAAATTATAACCAAATGAGTCAATCTACTCCCAAAAGAATTCCTATTAATATTTCTATGATGTAGCTCAGGACAGTGCTTAACTACATGATATTTTTACCACACCTGAAACAATGTGATTTTAATCTAGGTCTGTTATGCTTCAAATCAGGAATCTTATCCATGAGTATTTCCTCATCACATTCATACAATCTAAAATCATCATCACGATAAGTCTTATACATATCACTGGGCCTGTTTTTATTTACAAAAGATGAAACATTGTCATCAGAAGTACATGTGGTACTAGTACCACTCGTACTTGCATAAGATGATGACATACCCCTTTCACTGGATGATGAAATATTAATTGGAGTAAAAGATGGGATAGGGTGAGAAGAGAATTTTTCAAAGCAATTACTTTTAGTTTTCCCTTCACACTTAACAGAAGATTCATTCCTAACATCAACACAAACGAAAGAAACATCACCATTACAATACAAATTATCCAAAGATGAAATAGAAACGCCACTAGAACAAGTTATATCAATGTTTGAGACAGATTTCTTTGAAACAAAAATAGAGCTTAAACTAGAACTATGATCTAAAACAGACTGCTGAAGTTTAGGTGTACCAATGCTATTGCATCCAAGTCCACTAGTCGGTCCATAACCATATTCCTCTCGCACGTCCTTAGAGTTCACCCCTTCTAAACCTGCAGACAGACTGTTAGAATCTATTTGAATCAAATCATTAGAAGGATGTGAGACAGGCATAGGTAAATAACAATAAGTACTAGGAGGAGGATAAACCTTAGCATCTTCATAACCCAAACCTGTTTTTATCCTAGCCCCCTTTGAGATTTGCACAAATCGTCATGTTTCATCCCCGATATTGTCCATTTGTCAAGTTTTGACTGAAGTTTACTTGTTTCAAGCTCAGCAAGAGCAACCCTTTCAGTCAAAGTGTTAATTTCAACGTTTCTTTTTAAAATGATTCTTTTTAAATGATCATTTTCTTTCAAAGCTTCATTTAATTTAACAAATATTTCGATTCGTTTATTTTAAGTTCTTCATTAATTCGTTTTAAGTCTTTTTCATTATCGAGTGACAGACGATTTGCTTTATACGCACCAAATAACCTGATTTTGCATGCTGGAGAACACATATCCTGAATTACCTCATATGGAAGTCCCATCACCACTTTTTCTGCTGCCAAAGCTTTCTCACATTGACACACCGAGTACTCAGCTTATTTTCCTTGACAGTGTTTGCAGCATCATATTTCTCATTGCTTTGCTCTGTGCTCTAGCTTCTGCTCTCAACACCTTCTTATCTTCTCTCTCTGTCACAGCCTCTGCTTTCAAATTTTACTCTATAGACTTCTTATCACACTTCTCACCCTCCTTAGTTTCAGCAGCTTCACTTCTAAACTCCTTAAATGGATCAAATTCTTCCTCACTGTTCACCTTCTTCTTCTCTTCCACAATCCAACAACCAACGCTTGGTTAATTTCTTCTCTCGTCTCTTCAACTTCTGCACTCCAGTCAAAATTAGAGATCAAGGCCGTCTCTTTCTTCTGTTTCATTTCTTCTTTATCCCCACTTGAAACCAGCTTTGGGACTCCTGAATTGCTAGAATTGGTGACAATCAACAATGGACATTCTCGTTTGAAGTGTCCCAACTGTTTACAATTAAAACATCTCAGTTTAGATTTATTAAATCCCAATTTGGAGTTAGAGCTTTGACTTCCAAAGTTCTTCCTTCCAGTACGCTCCATAAATCGTTGGGCTCTGAGAGTCAACATTGCCATCTGCCACTGAATGTCGGTTTCTTATACATCATCTGGATCTACCTGATACATATCCTCCATTATGATTTCTTTTCCTTTCAACTCCCCAGCTACCAAAGCATTATAACTCTGAACAAACATACCAAAGAGAGCCATCGTTTCAGATGGAATTGATGTTCCAGCATTTGCTTTCGAGTTGGCTTGATCTCTACCGGCACTACCACTACCACCAGAATAATCACCAGTATTCACTCCACTTTGTCGAGATGCCTGCATCGGAGAGCTTGCAGTCGAAGAAAGTAATGCATCATTCTGAGTGAAACCGGATGATAGCATCATTGTCTGATTAAACTCCCTTCTCTTCATGTCCAACTCAAAAGATTTAAGTTTATTAATGATGTCCATAAGCTTGTAGTCAGTGAAACCTCTTTCTTATTTTAACATCCTTACCTGTAAACTCCATTGAGGTGGGAGAGAGTCTAAAGATCTATTCACCTGCTCACTATTAGAGAGTTTCTCATCATATTTCTTCAAGGTGCTGGAGACAGTCAGAAAGCGATTTGTTAGATCATTGAGACTCTCGCTCTTGTATCCCACAAATGAATTGAACTCCTTTTCAGCTCATCGTTTCCATCATAGAACTCACAGAGAGCATCGAAGAGAGACTTAGCATTCTTATGTTTAGCAAAACGATTGTAGATATCTGGTGCTAGACAAAGAGTTAATGCTCCAAAAGCTTTCTAGTCTCTATCAATCATCTTTAGATCTTTTTCGTTGAACGTGGCTGGGTCCTTGTTTTGAAACATGACATCACCAACAGTGACAGTTGATATGTGCGGACCAAAGATGATGGATTCCCATTGGTTGTGGTCGGTTGTAGAAGAAAAAGGCTTTAAGGCATCTCTTCCAATCTTCAAAGTTGTCTCCGTTTACGGGTCTCGAGGGTCTGTTGGGAGATACACTTTCTAAATCTGCAAGTGTGAGAGTAGCCATCTTGGACATGATAGTTTCGCAGGAATGAATGACAATTTCGCAAAAATGAGCTACTTTCGCAGAGAAGAGCTAGTTTCGCAGAGAAGTGCTAGTTTTGAAGAGAAGACTGTAGTTTTGCTGGAAATTCCGGCAGCAGTTTCTCTAGCCAAATGCTTGAGAATGCTTAGTTTCGCCAACAATTTCGCACGAAACAAGCTTGAACTTTCGTTCAGTGATAATTTCGATAACAATTTCACTTGAAAGATGAGCACAAGTATTGTTGAACTTTCGTTCATGGTCTATACTTTCGCAGAGAAGCTCAAAACAAACACAAAGTGTAAAACACTTGTAGTTTCGCTGAATGAAGGACACAGTTTCACAGTATGAACACTAGTTTTGCTGGATGAATCTGAAAAGCTTTTTGTACACGAAATTGATCTGAAATCAGACAAATCTCAATGAATCTTAGATCTGATGATTACCAAAGCTTTCCCAACCAAAAACAAACAGAATTTAATCAAATTCCATATCAAATACACTGAAATTTGATTAGCATTTGATGAACTTGTGATATTAAGCTTCAAAACCTAAAAACCTCAAACAATCAAGAGCACAATGGCTCTGATACCATTTTGTTGGTCTATCTGATCGGTTCTCAGTACACTTGAGAGGTTGATTAGCTCAATAATCATAATAACAACAAACAACTACACAATGAAGAAAAAAGACACAAAAAGTATTCAGAATATATCAATAATGATCCAATACCATGAAATTGAACAAAGCTCAATGTATTTCTCTGAAGAACAAGCTTACAAAAGGCTCTTACAACAGTAACGATTAGGGTTTTTGCAAGGATACCCAACAATGACAAAGATCAAACATATATATAGTAATGATAGGTTCGCTGATAGTTTCGCTGATAGTTTCGCTGTCAGCGAAACTATCCTGCCAAAATTACATTTTCGCTCGGCTAGGGCTAGGCAGACAGTTTCGCCCGTGAAACTATAGCTTGCTATGAGTGAAACTACAGTTTCTCTCATAGTTTCGCTGGGCTGCAAAACATTACTAAAGTTCATACTTACAAAAGTAAACCAACATAAGACCTATTACAATTAAACATAATAAAAATCTAATCTAAGGTGAGTCCAACCTATACATTATCTTTAAATAACATGAAACAATGCAAAGCAAATTTGACGTTCATGTATGTAACACAATGTTATGTATATGTAATAGTTTCTGTTACAATTATTGTTACGTATATGTAACAGTTATGTTACGTATATATAAATACTAATCAAGAAGTTTTGTTTGACACATGACATAATTTTAGACATTCTTAATCTTATTCTCCCGTTTCTCTCTCCTATTAAATAACTACCTTAATGAGATTATATAATTTTATTATTATTATTTTTTAATAAAATAAAAAAGAGATCTTATATAAATGCAATTTCTAAAATTTACAATATATAAAATAAAATATTCTTTTGAAACATCAAACTTTTTAAATGCAAAAAACTTAAGACCTATGTTTTTATAAAATTGAAATTTTTATAACACGAAAGTAATTAAATTTTAAATTTATAAAAATAAATTTTTAAAGATGATATTTTCGCTAAATTGTTTTAACACAAAATGTTTTAAAAAATAACTATTTTTTAGAAAATTAAAAACAAACGTTTACAAAATAATATCATCATTTTATTACTTAAAATTCTTACTCGTAAGTAATTTTAATAATGTCTTATCTCAAAATATCGTTTTATAATTCATAAATTTTTATTCATAACTATTCAATATATTGCTGGTAAAAAAGTCTATTCAATTAATTATTTATTCAACCTGTGTAATACACAGGATACTAACCTAGTATATATATACGGGCAAATGAGAAATCCCTTTTTATGAGAACTTTACAAATCAATGTGAGCCAATAGTTTTCAATGATAAAATGGTAATTAACAAAAATGTAATAAAAAAATATAAAAAACAACATAAAAATAATAAAAATAAAAACATAAAAATGTTTCCCTACTTTCCCTCTTTCTTAAAAAAATAAAAAAAATTATAAAAATTAAAAAAAAAATTCTTGTTTTTTATGAAATCGTTTACACATGTGTAAATCCGGTATTGCACATGTGTATAACCAGATTTACACATATATAAATAAAGGATCGAATGTTAACCTTTGTTTATTACGATAAACCATTAACCTAACTAGTGGTCCGCATCAAACCACCTCACCACTGTAACTTAGAGTTACAGTGGTAAAACTAGTGATCCAAAACGAACGTCAAAAATTTTTCAAAAAAATATAGCATGAGTATACTCAAATTAAAGATATTAAAACGATCTATTTAATGTTGTAATTTCTTTAAAAAATAACATTATACGAAATAGTTAAGAGGCTTTAAAAAAGGGTGGAGCTTTTTTAAATATGGAGGGAAAATTTAAAAATTTAGAAAAAAATGTTACATCAGTGGTGTAACGCGGTGTAAAAGTTAGTTACACTGGTGTAAGTGTTCGCTACATTAAAGTTAACGGTTTATCGCAATAAATAAGGGTGTAAGGTTTATATAGAGGCTGATGCAGCCAAAATAACCAAATGGCTTCCTGCATGCATGTACCAAGTACCAAGTAGAACTGCTATGGAAGTTTATACTATGCATGAGAATTATGCTAAGTATAAAGTCTTCCGAAACTAAAAGTTTCTGAGGAAGCTTTATACTCTGCATAAGAAATATTATAAGTATAAAGTCTTTCAAAGCCAAAGATGAAGTCTTCTGAAGCTTCAAAGATAAAGTCTTCTGAAGCTAAATGAAGTGAAGACTGATTTCTTACGAAGACTTCGAAGAACATGCTTTTCTCTGATGTACTTTTACTTAAAGCTGACCAACTTTCCGCTGCAACTCTGAAGACTCATCAACTTGCATAAGTTGGTGAAAAGATCCATGCTTTTGTAACTATACATTAAGGTCTTTGTCTGTAACTTTCTACTTTATGTACTTTTATCCTTTTTGTATTATATTAGGATGTGAGCTATGACATGTCATAGTCACTAGTCAAAAGGCAATATACCTTTTGACTCTATATTGACTTTATTGTCTTTAATATTCCAACTAGCTTTCCAAGTATGGCGGTTGTTGGATGTAGTATAAAGTATCTCAATGTCTTGTAACTTATCTTTATGCATTGTAACTCTTGTAAAAGAACTTGAGATTAATACACATCATCCTTAAAAACCTTATATTGTTCTTAAGTTCTGTCTCTTTACTTACTTGTGTTCTTTGCATCATACTCTTAAACCCCGGTTCTCTATTTGATCTGTTAAGTGCTCTAACACTCTCATCATTATGAGACTGATTGTATTGACCATACCTTAACCGGTCCTGCAAAGGGTTAACAAAGGAACCTTACCATATATACATATATATATATATATATATATCAATGGTTCTTTTCTTTTCGTAATTAAATATAGTTTTGCAAAATTATAACCCTATATTATATTATATATATATATATGTGTGTGTGTGATAGGGATCAAATGCTAACCATTGTTTATTGTGATAAACCAACCCAACTAGTGGTTCACAGCAGATCATGACACCATTGTAAGTTAGAGTTACAGTGGTAAAACTAGTGGTCCACAACGAACGTTAAATTTTTTTAAAAAAAAACAAAACTATACACAAATTAAATATAGTAAAACGATCTATTAGTGATGTAATTATTATATGTGTTAATTGATATGTATTTGTATGTTTTAAAATTAACACATGTGTAAGGTTACCATTTACATATATATAAGTCTTCACCATTTACATGTGTAAAATTTTAAATATATGAATATATGTAAATTATCACATATAAACTAATATAAGGATGTTACATTTAATCATAATGTTTGTAGTGTAGCTAAAATAATGTCTTTTTTATTATTTTCATTAAGTCTTTAAGTTCTCATAGAATGTGTGTGACGTCCGATAATTTTCCGTTACCAAAATTTATTAACTCCATTAGTTCCTTTAAGTCTTGCATGAACGTGTCGTAAGCACACACTAGTTGTCTTTGAACATTGGTGACCTAAGAAGAAATTAATATTGGTTTAACTAATATTAACTTGATTAATAATATTAATTATTACTATGTGATTATGCGAATCAAGATATTTACGTGTTGTATTTATGATTTACATTTCAATGTACGGTTATGTGAAATTATCTGATGTTCATGAGAGATGATAATTATGAGAGTAGCATCATAGTTATTAGTTTATGAAACTCAATAGTTATTGAAAAGAAAATAGTTTAAAATATTAGAAAAGTTTTTACAAATTATAAAACAACAAGGGGTTAAACAATATAACTATTACCATATATATACACCTAGATAAAATCCTAATCCCCTAATCCCCACCCCCATCCCCTTCCTTTTTACAATCTATAACCTCACCATACACACATACTCAAATTCTTGCATCAATTGAGTAGTACAACATGTTAGCAAGCTAGTTTATGGATCAATAGCGCGTATAAGGTGAAGTTTCTAACAAGTTTATCATCTTTATCATAAAAATTGATCTATGAACAAAACTTAGTTCAATCTTACAAAATAACATAAAACTAATGATATTGGAAGATCTTATTATGTTAGTTTAATAGCATTATTGATGATTTAAGTGGATTATGCAAAGAAATTTTATGATTCTATGTTATTTAATTGATCTAGTTTATGGATTATGCATAAGGTGAGGTTCCTAATCCCCTAGTTCATACCTTACTTAAGATGAGGTTCCTAATCCCCTAGTTCATACCTTACTTAAAATAGAAATTTTAATTTTCAAGAACATGGGATTTTATGATTCTATGTTATTTCTTATGTTTTAATGGTTGCTATGAACTAGATTAAGCATATAAATGATAAACCAATGATTTGTTTTGATAAAATTTAGGTTATAGGATATTACTTTCCGGAAAAAGGAAACTTTATTAATGTGTTTAGTGAAATTCCATGTTTTGAGCGTGCATGTTGTGTAAGAATCATGCTAGATTGATTTTTAAGATCTCTTAATGTGTTAAGAGTGCAATGCTTAGATCATATGGATGTTTCTTTAGGAAAATTTGATGTTTAAGTGCTTGTGTAGTAATTATTGATGTGATTATATAACTTGATGGACCGATGTCAGAGAATTAGGGTTTTGTATCTTAATGGTGATGTTGATCAGTATGGTATGTTTGAATTGTCTTGCTAGTATAAGTCATGTTTGGGAGTGTGATGATGAAAATTATACACGCATACAGATCTGAGGCCCTTATTTAATAGGATTGGTAGAGATTAGTATGTAAAGTAGTATGTTACTTCACATGACATGTAGTATATGGTAAAATCCTATGTGGAGATTAGGTAAAATTGGGACTGATTTCTAACTATAGAGTACATGGTGATTATTTGTAGAGATTCGCATGTGTTGTATGATAAGTTATGCTAGTACAATAATCGTGCTAGAGTTTAGGATTCATTATGTTTTATACGTGAATGATTTGAGTTAAGCTTATGCATAACTGGACTATTAAATATGAGCAAACATGATTTCATTTAACATGTCACTAGAGGGTCAAACGGGTCAACTGGGTCAATATTTTCAAAATCACTTAAATTAATGGGATTGATTGAACACTTAGGGTTTGTTAAACCATTTTGTATTGCACATGCTTATGTACTCACGTATTCTAGGTAGCCTATGACAGACTGTCTTTCCATTCATCATTAGATTGCATTACTTTTCGCTTACGCTTTAGGTGAGTTCAATGCCCCTCTTTTATATACTTTTTTAGGGGAGAAAGCATTTTTCAAACACTTTAATTAATATAAGTTGTGTATAGCATGAACATAGTGTGGTATACAATTGAAAAGCCCTACATCTTCGGATCGTTAATTAAGGAAACTAGCAGGAAATATTGGGTAGTACTACTGGGTTTGACAAGTCCTACCTGTACGACTAGAGGTTAAACAGGTGCAACATTGTCCTAAACGACTAGCATATTTTCATGATTGGTAAGTCGTGGCGGAAGGCAAACAAACGAGCACAGTGAGATTCGACCGCGAAAACACTATTGTTATTGCTTATGATTTAGACTAGCTATCTTTTTTAGTACACTTTACTTATGTTTTCAAATGTAACTGCTTTTGCTTACTTATAAACTCTTGAACTCGTCAACCTTTGTGTTGACACTTTAATATGTGTTTTCTCAGGTCGTTAACAGTAGGTGCATGTAGAAGCACGAAACGAATCAAGCATGCATTTAAACATTAATTGTTTTTGAACTTTGGTTATATGTTACATCTTAAACTATGGATTTTGGCGCGTGTTTTGCGCATTTACTTTTGAATGATTTCGTTTGGATATTTAACTTACGTTTCTACACTATTTTAAAACTTATAAACTCTTAGATTTATTTTTTAAAAACTCATTTACAGGTCGTTCAGATTAACTAATGACTTGGATTCAAGTTTTTTACACGCCTTGCAGTAAAACCCGCATGTGAATTTTGTGGGTGTGAAAATATGTCTCGGCTAATTTTTTTGTAAACACAAAAGTTCCTAAACTTTTAGGGCCAACCACAATGTCTACTAGAATACTATATGATAAAAGTTGGAAAATATAAAAAAATCTTTAACAATGATTTTTGTGGGATTTCGTAGTATAAACATGAACCACTAATGTTGTTGAAACTATTGTAGTTGTAGAGATATATGTTTATAAATTAAGTATGACAATAATGGTAATATTGTCAATCAATTATATTCTTTGTTAAAGTGATAGTCTTCCACTATGAAAAGAATACGATACCTACCCATGACAATATCCTTCTTACATCTTCGTGATAAGAGAATAAATTAAAGTAGGAAAGCTAAAAAATAAATAGCATGAATAATTTATTAATGTAGAAATAGCAACCTCACGGCCATACCTTCCAACACTCTTTTAATATGAACAACACCAACTATTATGTCAACTCACCATATCATGAAGACGATGTTCCCCATGCGACGCATGTTTCTTTCGTATTGCTCCGACCTATTGTAAGTTTCTTCTAGATATTGTATATACTAACTAATTCCCAAATGAAAATGATTATGACTACAATTGCAACTAATATTATCTCCAAATTTAATCATATTAATTCTAGTTTTGAGTTATTCATGAAGTATGAAATTGTTTTTAAACACACACATCCTAATAACTACACAACACCAGACAATTAAGGTATATATATTTTTACATGATGCCAATACTAATATCATATAATTAACTATCTAGCATATATGTCTTTTGTAGGGTCTCGTTGGTCAAATGGATCCATTTGAATCTATAGCATATGTTGCCTCACCTAGGTAAGCCACGTAGTGAGATTGCATATTAAAGAAGCTTAATTTATAACAAGCTAAGCAAAAAAATAAAACTATTTTTTCTAAAAGGATGAGTCAAAATGAAAGTAGCAAAAATTGTTTGTTTGATGTACGAACTCTAAAAAAAATTCATCCATAAACATGGATGATTATTATGAATTTAACTTTAAATCAAATGCGTCTTTTATCGTATAAAAATGTTCAAATAACTACCAAAAGTGCTTTTTGTCGGCTAATCTAAAAAGGGGTGCATAATTCAAATTATGATCTCACGTTTATTAATTACTAGAAGTAGCTCATATAACTCACACATAAAGTTTCTTATGTCTAGGATTCCATCTCAACATGCCATGTTAAACAACACCACAGTGCGAAGGAACGTCAACCCCTTATCAATGCAAAATATGGGGTTGGGGAAGCTTAGGAGAGAGGTTTACAATCCAGTAATACAACATCAAAGAAGACTATATTACAGGGATTATGACTCTCTAGCCAAATCACGAGAAGATGATAGTAAGAAAACATGTGTTGTTTGTTTAGATGATTTTGTACCAAGTGAAATAGTGACACTCACCCCATGCAACCATATGTTTCATGACAAGTGCATTGTACCATGGGTGAAAAGCCATGGTAAGTGTCCGGTTTGTCGTTTTATGATTAGTGAAGGAAGGCAAACTACTAACAATAGTGTGTTAGGAAGTGATCCTTTCTCTAGGGACTTGGATTCTTTTATAAGAGACATGGAAGCTAGGGGTTGAGTCATACCATATCTTTCTACCCATTTACTAATTATATGGTTGGTTTTAATTTATCACAAAAATAATTACTATAATATTGTATTATATATATATATATATATATATATATATATATATATATATATATATATATATGCACACACACATATACATATATATATACACACACATATACATATATATATATATACATATATATATGTATATATATGTATATATATATACACACACACATATACATATATATATATATATACACACACATATATACATATATATATACATCTATATATATATATGTATGTATATATATACATCTATAGGTAGAGGTTCAACTAAGAATAGTTAGTTACCTAAGTTGCCTAAGAATAAATATAATGGTGACATGTGGCATTTTTAATTTTTAGTCATGAAGGGTATTTTTGGAAATAATATATTCTTCAAACTCTTCAAACTGTCTGTTCTTCAACAAAATTCACGATTTCAGCGGGGATCGACCTCAATTTCACACTCGAATCCACGATCAGTTCATGTACGATAGAATTCAAATTGATTTCAATAACTAATCAGTATTGCAGCGCCAGGATGGAATCATATTCTGATTCGAGGCGAATTTGATCGAATCAAGTTATCATCGTCATCAATTTCACGAATTAAATCCTGAGATCGTGTGTTTTTATTATAATTTGCAATTCCAACCGATTTCAATACCACTATTGCAGCGTTCGATTGTTGAAACAATCATATAAGGATCTTCAATTTCACGAAACCAAAGCCGCAGCTTTTTTCATTAAGTGTGCTGTTTTCATTAAGTGTGCTGTTTTCATTAAGTGTGCTGTTTTCATTAAGTGTGCTGTTGAAATAATATAGTACATGTGCAACACAGAAATCTAACCTATAACGTTAAACCTACAATTATACTACATATCTGTTGCAATACAGCACAAGATAACAAGATATATGCATGAGATTTTAGAATATAGTACATATATATTGAAATACAGCACAACATGTGCATATAGTGTTTAGAATCTATGTTCATTAACTGTGTTTGTTTTCATTAAGTGTGTTGTTTTTATTACATGTACTGTTTTCCTTATATGTGATGTTTTAAATTAAAAGTACCTTATATGAATCAGTGGTTTTTTCTATTGTGCTGTATCTATATATGTGTGTGCTGTATCTATATATGTGTGTGCTGTATTTGTTTCGCTGTTTATATGTTTGTGCTGTATTTGTTTCTATGTATTGTCATTATATGTGCTTTTTTTCATTAAGTGTGCTATTTTCATTAAGTGTGCTGTTGAAATAATATAGTACATGTGCAATACAGAAATCTAACCTATAACATTAAACCTACAATTATACTACATATCTGTTGCAATACAACACAAGATAACAAGATATATGCATGAGATTTTAGAATATAGTACATATATGTTGAAATACAGCACAACATGTGCATACAGTGTTTAAAATCTATGTTCATTAACTGTGTTTTTTTCATTAAGTGTGTTGTTTTCATTACATGTACTGTTTTCCTTATATGTGATATTTTAAATTAAAAGTACCTTATATGAATCAGTGGTTTTTTCTATTATGCTGTATCTATATATGTGTGTGCTGTATTTGTTTCACTATTTATATGTTTGTGCTATATTTGTTTCTATGTATTATCATTATATGTGCTTTTTTTCATTAAGTGTGCTGTTTTCATTAAGTGTGCTGTTAAAATAATATAGTACATGTGCAACACAGAAATCTAACCTACAACATTAAACCTATAATTATACTACATATCTGTTGCAATA
>CM044015.1:22080641-22135641 GCA_024085815.1 Flaveria linearis | reverse complement strand
GTGTTTTTCAATTGTTTTTGAGTCATATCTATGCCAAACTTTTCCTTAAGAGCTTTTGCTACCTTACTCCATGAGTCTTTATACAAGCTTAAACCTCTTTTACCCACACTATTTACCTCATCAATGCTAACCTCTAATAAGCATTTTAATTGCTCAGTCGTCCATTGATGTTTATCTCCCATGTCTATTAACCAACAAACAAGCAAATTCAATCAAAATAACAAGATGCAACCATTTCTATTAATCAATTCAAACAACTATTTCTATTATCCCTATTGAAACAAGCAAATGACAACAAAATAACAACATCAGCAGCAAAATAACAAGATTCAACCATTTCTATTATCCCTATTCTAACATTCAACCTTCAAAATAACAACATCATCAAAATAACAACATCAGCAGCAACATCAAAGAAATTAACAACAAAACTCAACAACAACATTCAAAATAACAACATCAGCAGCAACATCAAAGAAATTAACAAAAAAAATAACATACAACATTCAAAATAACAACATCAGCAGCAACATCAAAGAAATTAACAAGAAAACTGAACACCAACATTCATAATAACAACAACAACAGCAACATTCATAAAAACTTACCTTCGGCTGGAGATAGGTCACGACAAGAGGGGAACTCGGCTGGAGAAGGGAGGCGCGCAGAGGAGGTGGCGGTGGCAGGAGGGTACTGGCTGGAGAAGGTGGCGGCGGCAGGAGGGAACTGGTCGGAGAAGGTGGCGGCGGCAGGAGGGAACTGCCGGGAACAGTTTTCGTGGTGGTGGGGGGGGAGTTTGGTGGGGGTGAGAATGGAGACGGGAAAGAGAAGAGAAGAGAGCTTTAGGGTTTTTTTTCTTTTGGTTAGAAGAGGTTTGTAGAGGTAAGAAGACATTAGTCCACCTCTTATCCAAGAAGAGGCCACGCAGACGTTTTTTAATGAAACATCTTCAAAAAACGAACACTCTGCAGACCTCAAACATCTGCCCGCCTCTTTTTGGCGCAGACAAAAGAGCTTTAGAAGCTTTTTTTCTAAAAAGCAAACACCACCTAAGAGAAAAAAGCTCAAAAGATTGTGTAACTATTGTAGGAAATATGTGTGTGGTCATGATATTCGCAATTGCCTGGATAGATTAAAAATAATGCAAAAGGAATCAAAAAGAGATGCACAAGAAGACTAGTTAGAAGATTAATCATGAGTAGACAAATCATCGAGAAATAAAGTTGATGGCGAAGAAGATAAAAAGAATTTGAGCAAGATAAAGAGGAATAAAACCAATTATTATTTATAGTTTATCTACTTTTTTTTTTACTTTTTTGTTCTTACAGTCAAGTGAACATACATTTCTGTAACTTATTACATATATGTATTACCTTAAATGTTACTTTAATACATGCATGTAAGTACTTAGAAACAAACAATTGTAGTTTTTAAAATCTATAATTAACTTTATTATAATATCATTTATTAAATATATGTATTATCTAATACGTTATTATATTAGGTAGCATCAGTATTTAAATTGTAACTAGTTGTAACCCATACGCGCGTTGCGCGATAGCCACAGCCAGGCAACCAACGCAACTCTTGTCACATCATCACGACCCGTCAAATGACATACCCAATGAAACAACCTTAATCACAAATGAGCAGCCACTCGACATAATCAACTCCCTAACATTTAAACAACGCTACAACCGGTCTCAGATGAGGCAGTTCATCGTCATCGACACGCATCTATGCCAAAACAAACCTAAACGACTAAGAAACTGCTAGAACGATGAAATCAGACATAAACTGTAACATTGAGTGGCCTCAGATGTTGTACAATCTTCATCATTGACCATAATCGTTGACATATATGGCCTCAGATCATATCTCTCCGATCATCATTGACAAAATTCAGATAAAAAAAAATATCAACACCACGCCAAAGCAAACGTAAGCAAGCATGAAACAGCTAGAATGAAATCAAACAAAAATAGTAACATCGAGTCGGCTCAGATGTGTGTACAAACATCATCATCGCCCAAGGCAATCGTCAACATATCTCGTTTCAGATCGAGACTCTCTATCCCGAAGGGCCAACGGGTCCATCGGAGGCGGCGACAACTTGAGGCACGCCACCATCCAGACGCTCGCTAGACCATGGCGGTGAGTGTCGGTGAAGGCCTATGGCGGTGAGAGCTGCAGAGAGGGAGCAAATCCATGGGCATGCAACAATCGTCGGTGCCGAACAAATAGGGAAACTGAGCCGACGAACACCCATAGAACGGACGTCGATGACCATCAAAGCCAAAAGCCCCTAATCAAGTGCCTCAATAAACACAAATCGCAAACCCAAATGCACAGGCCACCACCAAAATCGCTAAAGATCAGCATCCAGCGGAAGTGTCGGAGACCAACGGCAACCGGTGCGACCATCCATAGAGCGGAGATTGGCGACCACGAAGCCAAAACCCAAATTAAAGGCTTCAGATCGCAAACCCGGATGCACCAGGTCACCACCAAACTCGTCGGAGATCCTAGGGAGACAAAGGCGATTTGAAACACTACTGTCGCCACTATTCACACCCAGAGGGCCACCGCCTGGTCCAACCGAACCACAGAAGGGCTGCGGACCGGCAACAGCCCCTACCGCCGTGTCAGCCACATCTCACCGCCCTGAGACCTTCTACCTCCACATACCCTCTCAAACGCCACCACCATAGCCATTGGCATCGTCACAGCGCCTAAAAAGCCGGCGACGCCACACGACCATCGTGAGAGTCGCCCGCCCACCGCCACTTGACTGAGATTACGACATGGGTGGGGCGTAAATAAAGCACCACACGTCTCTTGAAGAAGATGAAGATCAGAGGATGCTTGAAATAAAGAGAGACAGTAAAAGCAACAGCACAACAATCGAGAAACAGAGAAAATGACCGAAATACCCTCGAATCACTGTTCATGAGCTTGCTTTTTTCATATATAGGGTAATAGGGTAATTTTGTACCTACAAATAAAATATATACTTTTTGAACAAATTTAAATGGTCTGATATATTGACTTATGCTTAAGAGTTTCCTAACATAATTAAAAAACCTTAAATGTATTCAAGAAACATAACTTTACGTGTAAATTTTTTAACATAGGTATATATATGTAATTATTTATGTGGCATATAATTCTGAGATACATATATGTAAGTCTCTTAGAGTTATGTATTTACGTGTACGTAATACTATAAATAAATGTTTCTATAGTAATAAATAGATTTGTATTATAGACCTACATTGATTAACTAATAATTATAAGCATCTGAGACACTATTCTTAACATTTATAAAAGTGTATCGTTTTTAATAAATTCCGGATCATCTCCAAAACCAACAAGACATTCATTATTACTCGTATTATCAATCATTGTAATAGTTGGCTACTTCAGTTTAGTGCATACAATGTAAAAATGCCTTTTCTCAAGAATGGGAAATAATACGATATCAAACTGCTTCATATCAAGTCGGCTTTCGCACACTTCCACGATGTTTTTCAAATTGGCTTTAAAATAGTTCAGATGCTTTTCTGCTGTCTCTATTAGGCTACAAACTATCATCAAACTGAAATTACAAAAATAACAAAATTTGTTAATCATAAATCATATATCATACTAATAATTTAATTTCTTGGTTAACATAACATATTTACAGATGAGTTTATTTCACTAAACAAATAATTAAGTGACCTAGCACTTACATGTATGGAATTACACAGTTACATATACATACCGTAAGTAGAAAAGTGTAAGTATATGATGTAACAATAATATATGTAATAATAATATTACATATATATACTGATACCCTTACATATACATATCCATAAGCCAAATTTGTATCCATTCTAATCATCCAACCAATCATCGACATTTACACCTACAAAATTAGAACTTAATCTACGTTTTCTACCCATATTCTAATGGCTTTTATTTGTAATTATGACCAAATACCATAAGATTTACCCGGCATTGACTATTACATTGATTTCTTTCTTTTCATCTGGTATCGAACAATAACCAAGATACTATCTCGTGTATAATTCAAATATTAATTCTAGAACACTTGTTACATAAATGTTAAAGTACTTCTTGAATCTTTCTTCAACGTAGTTATCTAATTGCATTTTACCCCTTCCTTGTTGATTTTTGTATTAAAAAACTTTTTGTCTTCTACGAGTTACTAAAAACGAGATTATAAGAGATAATGAGATTTAGAGAGTGAAATTTTTAAAGAATTTGGTAATTACTACAATGTGGAAGTTACAAGTAATATATTGATTTGCCTATTATGCCCTTAGAGCATTCACAGTCGAGTTCCTAAAAATATGTGAGTGTGTTTCCTATATTATATGAAATGATTTTGATTGTTGTGAGTGAAGGAGAGAGAAAATGTTATCGTTCATCAGTATATTTGAGGAATCACTGTTCAATCTCTATAAATTTTTTAATATTTTTGAAAATATGGTCGTGACTGGAGGAGAGAAAAAAAAGTAATGATAAGGGTTTAAAAATATTATTTGATTGAAAATGAGCGAGAGAAGTAGGGCTGTTCACGAGCCAAGCCGAACCGAGCGGACCTTAGCTCGTGCTTGGCTCGCCGATCAGCACGTTTACAAACGAGCGGAAAATCAAACGAGCATTTTTCGAGCATTCGATTTTTGAGTGAGCGTCGAGCGAGCGCAAACGAGCGGCGAACAATTTATACAATCTAACTATCTTGTGTGTCATACGATTTATACTGCAGCGAATAAGGTTTAATAACTTAAAAATCAACCACATTTCATTACATAATATTTACATGGATGACAATACGTTGTGACTAACGATGAGGCTGAGGCTTTAGCCGATAAGAAAAAGAGCCTATTGCAGAGAATGATGACTGATATGCTCTAAATTATACATAAAAATCCTATCAAAAGCACATCAATGATTCCTTAATATCTTCCTTAAAATGATGATTATGTGCTTAAAATCATTAAATTGTGTTTTCAGGTGTTAGAAACGGCAAGATGGACAAAAGAAGCATATTTAACAAGAAACTGAAGAAATTTTAGCTTTGAAATCCAAGCATGGGGCCATACCTCATTAAGCACGCCCTCATGCCTTACTTGAAACACACCCTCGTGCTAAATTTGGCACACCCCCATGTTTGGACATCTGACAGAATAAAAGTATTGTTCCCTAAAAGTAAGCACGGGGTCGTGCCCCATCTCAAACACGGGGCCGTGCCCCATCTCAAACACGGGGCCGTGCCCCATCTCAAACACGGGGCCGTGCCCCATCTCAAACACGGGGCCGTGCCCCATCTCAAACACGGGGCCGTGCCCCATTTGTCACACCCCAACCGACGGCGGAATCATCGGGGCAGACGAATGGAAATCGATTTTTCATAGCACATGGAACTAAATAAACCGATATAACATTAAACGTCAGTTCATTAAAGAATACCAATACAATTAAACAATAATCCAAATAACATAATAATAATTGTCTTTTATTTTGACTAAGTCCGGGTCCTAGATGAGCATGTAGAAATCCACTAACTTTCTTAATCTGAAATCATGTGAAAAAGTAACGAGTCAGCTAAATGATTAAATAATTCAATTCACATGGCAATGTCTAGACTTATATTGCAATAATATACCATAAAAGACAAATCAACACAATCAATCCAAATGACTAAATTGACTCGATCCGCAGACGAAGTCGTGATAGAATATGTGAATCCGGTTTCAATCACCACTCGGATATTCATATAGGGTGGGTTTGTTAAACCAATAGATCTATCATTGTTACCGTAGTTGCATGAATTAATGATTGTGTTATCATCTAATTTATCTAACTATGAACACATTATTACAAGTAAAGACATAGCATGAAATGAATTGAATGGATAAATGAAATAAAATTGAAAGCAATGGTTGATTATAGAATCACATGATTTCCCCAAAATATAAACAAATAAAAATGGGCTATGAATACTCATTTGATTGATGAGATTTGAATTTGAACATGATGGATTAGGCACCAACACTTTTCTTACGAGTAAACTACGGAGCGGTGTCTCGAATTAGAATAATAGTGATATGAGAATTTGAGAATGGATTATGGTTTTCATTGGGATTGGGTATTGAATGAAATAATTTATTTAGTTTGAATGCCTTGAGATAAATAAAATGGATTTATTGAAAGTAATTATGTTTGAAAATTAATAGAAATATATCTATCAAGACATGTGACCATTTGATTTATTATTAAAGTGTGGAAAAAACAAATAACTAATTTTATTAATTAATTATATGATAATTAATTAAAAATTTTAATTATTTAAATGACTAAAAGAAATGGAAATAATTTGGAAAGATTTAGCTCGACTTTTAATGATTTTATAAAATATCAAATTATAATGTTAAAGTTTGAAATACAAAAGAATAAAAATAATATTCAATAAATAATTATTGGTCAAAGAAATAATTAATTTGGAAAATTAATTTGTTAGTTTTTGGATAATTTAAAACGCTTTATGTTTGATTAAAAATAATAGTTTATAAAATTTAAAATTTACAAACAAGTTTAGGGTTCTTTATAAAATAGTGTAGCTATGTTTTTAATTTCAGAAATAGTTTTAAAATAATTTCAGAAAATATACATTTTCTAAATTTTGAAATAAATAAAATAACAATAAAAAGAAACAAAAGGGGGAGGCCCGGTTCGAATCCGGGACCTCAAGGTTGGAAGATGGTGGTGTTACCAGTTGGGCTAGCCCAAATCTGTCAAAGGATTCGATTTAATTATTAAAACCATTCAGTAATTGTTTTCCCCAAAATCCCATGAACCCTAATTCGCATTTCGATCCAATTAAACATGAAAACGAATTTAGTAATCAAATCAAACATGGGGCTTTGATTACCAATGAAAAATCAAGTGTGTGAGTGTGTTCAATTACCCGGTATGACGTGGAGTTCGAGGGAAACGAGTTTGAGTAGTTCATGACTGAAACTTAAGCTGAAATCGATGTGTGCGTTTGTGTTTAGATTAAATTGAAGTTGCAGAGAGTTTGTGCATGTGATTTCGGAGGTTTACCCTCTCCTATATAGGTGTAATTTGAGTGGGTTCGATTATAACGAGTCTGAGTTATTCTTGGAAGTTTCTTACCCGAATTGTGATTAATTGATCTATCATTGAATCAATCTGTGTGATTTCTTTGATTGGGATGATATTTAACGCATAATTGACCAATTTGTCGAATTAATTTAGACGGATTAACTTTTGATTTGGTTTGATTTGGGAAGGAAATCTCGGGTTTGAGTATACGCGTAAATCAACTAGGATTTCGAATTGTATTGGTCACAGGGTCGAATCAATCAAGCGTGATTGGCGGGGGTGTTTAATTCGATTGAAACCGCGTCGATTGTGGTGTTGTTGGCTTGTCGGAAAGTGGCCGGAAGGTGGCCGGAGATGGGAGAGAGGGGTCAACGGGGTTGGGTTTGGGGTTTAAAAGGATTTTACACTTTGCCCCCCCGAGGTTTATATTGTTTATTATTTCATGTTAAAGTCTTGTAAAATAAGTTTTAATTGTTTACACTTTCAACCCAAAACTTTTTAGGGTTAAGTTTTGAATAATAAATTTATTATTATTATTATTATTATTATTATTATTATTATTATTATTATTATTATTATTATTATTATTATTATTATTATTATTATTATTATTGTTTTTACATAAAATCCTTGAAAAACCTTTCATGTTTTATAAAACATATTTTATTAAATCTCAAATTTGATAATTAAGCTTCATAAGTGTCATTGTAATTTTATAATTTTTTAAAAATTATATTTATAAACTATATGATTATAATTCGGATGACAATACTTCACATCAAAATAGTAGAGATTCCATTGGCTAACAAAAACGGGTTCGGGTTACAAGTTGGTTTGGGTCAGATATTATAGTCTCCCAACTATAGGAAATTTCGTCTCAAAATTTGTTCACGAGGAGGCTGAGACTAACAGATGAGGATACTTGGATTTCATTCGGTCTTCACGTTCCCTAGTGAACTCTGGGCCACGTTTAGACTCCCGACGAACTTTGATGATTGGTATTCGGCTACGTTTGAGTTGTTTGACTTCACGATCCATAATTTCCACAGGTTTCTCAATAAAGTGCATATATTCATCAATCTGGACTTCATCAAGTGGAATGCGGAGATTTTCATCGGCGAGACATTTCTTGAGGTTTGAAACATGAAACATCGGATGCACGTTGCAGAGTTCTTGGGGTAGTTCAGGCTTGTAGGCCACTTTCCCAATACGCTCGAGCACTTTGAATGGACCCACGTAAGGAGGTGATAGCTTCCCTTTTTTCCAAAGCGAATCACTCCCTTCCAAGGTGATACCTTAAGAAGTACGAGATCACCGACATTGTATTCCATGGGTCTTCATCCTTTGTCAGCATAATGCATTTGATGGCTTCTAGCAGCAAGCAAGTTATCGCGAATCTTATGAATTTTGTCGGTGGATTCTTGAATCAGTTCTGGACTGGTGATTTGTGCTTCACCAATCTCAGACCAGTAGATAGGAGACCGGCACTTGCGTCCATACAAGGCTTCGAACGATGCCATATTGATGCTGGTATGGTAACTGTTGTTATATAAGAATTCGATCAACGAAAGGTGAGAATCCCAAGAGCCATTGAAATCGATGACACAAGCTCGGAGCATATACTCTAGAGTTTGTATCGTCCTTTCTGTTTGACCGTCAGTTTAGGGATGATAGGCTGTGCTGATATTGAGTTGGGTCCCTAAGGATGATTGGAGACTTTTCTAGAAACGAGAGGTAAATCGACCATCATGATCGGAGATGATGTTTAACGGCACACCATGTCGACTAATTATCTCATTGATATAAATACGATCCAATCTCTCAACTCGATAATCTTCACGAATCGGAATGAATTGGGCCGACTTAGTCAAACGGTCAACGATGACCCAGATGCTATCATGACCGCTCGAGGTACGAGGTAATTTAGTAATGAAGTCCATAGATATGTTTTCCCACTTCCACTCAGGAATATCGAGTTGAACAAGTAATCCAGAGGGACGTTGATGTTCGGCTTTGACCTTTGAACAGGTGAGTCATTTGGACACATACAAGGCTATATCCTTCTTCATGCCGGGCCACCAATATTGATTACGGAGGTTCATGAACATTTTATCCACGCCGGGATGAATGGAATAACAAGTTCTGTGAGCCTCACTCATGATGAGGGTCCGAAGGTTATCGCGGTTGGGAATCCAAAGACGATTCAGAAAGTACAGCAAAACCATCGGGTTTTGTTTCCAATTGCAGTTCAGAGCCGCATGACATCTCATCATACATATTGCCTTCGGTGACTGACTCGTGGAGAACGCGAGTTCTAAGGTCGGATTGAATAGTAACGCTTTGAAGCATGACATAATCCTTAGGACTCAATGCGTCGGCTACGACATTCGCTTTTCCAGGATGGTAACGTATCTTGCAGTCGTAATCGTTAAGTAACTCAACCCACCGTCATTGTCTCATGTTCAATTCCTTTTGATTGAAAATATGCTGGAGACTCTTATGATCAGTGAATACAACACACTTGGTGCCATAAAGATAGTGTCTCCAGATTTTGAGTGCGAAAACAACAGCACCCAATTCATGTGTTGTGTAATTTTTATCGTGGATCTTAAGCTGCCTTGAGGCATATTCTATGTCTTTGCCTCATTGCATAAGAACAAAACCGAGACCTTTCGAAGCATCTCAATAGACAACGAAGTCATCATTTCCATCGGGGAGGGTCAAGATAGGAGAATTACACAACTTTTGCTTGAGGGTTTGAAAGACTTTCTCTTGATCCGGCCCCCACAAGAAGTTCTTATCCTTATGAGTCAAAGCGGTGAGAGGCACAACGATCTTTGAGAAATTAGGATGAAGCGACGGTAGTAACCGGCTAGACCAAGGAACGAACGAATCTCGGTGGGAGTTTTAGGTTCTACCCAATTCTTCACTGCCTCAATCTTTGCAGGACACACGTGAATTCCTTTATCGTTTACGATATGACCAACGGATTGAACTTCCTTAAGCCAAAATTTGCACCTGGATAATTTTGCATAAAGCTTCTCCTTTTTTCGAAGTTCAAGGATCAAACGAAGATGGTGTTCATGTTTGGATTTGGATTTTGAATAAATCAGGATGTCGTCGATGAAGACAATTACGAATTTGTCTAGATATGGCTTGCACACGCGGTTCATCAAATCCATGAACACAACAGGTGCATTGGTTAGTCCGAATGGCATAACTGTAAACTCATAATGGACATATCTTATACGGAAGGCTGTCTTAGGAATATCATCATCGTACAATCGTAGCTGATGATAGCCTGAACGAATGTCAATCTTGGAGAAATGAGAGGCTCCTTGAAGCTAATCAAATAAATCGTCAATTCTCAGTAGGGGATACCGGTTTTTGACAGATCTGCAGCCGCCATGGCTGCCAAACACCCTAATCTGATGAATTTTTCATGAACTGAAACAAGATAGACATCATAAGATTCGCAAGGGTGATGAAAACGTGATCTCGGGTTAGATTATAACAGAGAAACAACACACGCCACGAGATCTGAGCAAAATACAAAGAACACGAAGTGGGTTTTACGTCAAAGAACATGAAATAGATCCAGAAATTAAAAGCTCGGGTTACTAGAATGATTGTTAGATCATTCTAGCAGTAACCGGCTCTGATACCAATTGTGAAGTCACTGAATCGGTTGACATCCGAGCATGTTCTTGACGGAAGGAGAAAAACCAAAAGACAAACAGTAGATCTCCCCCCTTATTTAGGTTTCGTCCTCGAAACCTGACTCGTCATTAAACAGATCAGGGTATTGGCGCCTCATTTCCTCCTCGGATTCCCAGGTGGCATCCGACCCCTTTCGGTGTTTCCATTGCACCTTGACTTGTTTGACTACTTTATTTCTCAATTGTTTCTCCTTCCGGTCCAGTATAGCCACTGGTTGTTCTACATAGTTCAGCTTCTCGTCCACCTCGATGTCATCTAGAGGTACGACTGCCTCATTCGGTGCTAAACATTTTCTTAAGTGCGACACATGAAAGGTAAGGTGAATCCCACTTAACTCTTCTGGAAGGTCTAGCCTGTAAGCTACATCCCCAACTCGTGCTAGTACCTCGAATGGTCCGATGAACCTGGGACTCAGTTTCCCCTTCTTCCTAAATCGGATGATTGACAGGATCTCAGCCTCTCGGTTGATCAATTAGATTATGTTTGCAGCGGATTTAGCATATTAGTTAGCAATTAAAGTAAGAACATAAAAGATATTTCAATTAAAAGCATAAACATAGAGAGAGAAGAGTTCTGCGAAACAATAAATGTTCTATTGGTCGCACGTTTCGGCAATTAAAACTGTATGGTTACCCATCATTTTATAGGCGGCAAAAGGATGGGTTGATGTCCTTTTTCTGACATCACTGAATATTCAAATTACAACTGACAAAAACTTAAAACTACTGAAGATGTCAACAACTGACATCTTCTTACAAAAGTTTCCTAAGTACTGACAAAAGTAAACTACTGAAATCCTACAACGACTGAAGAATAAGCTCTTCAGTCGTTTATAACTACCGATACTATAACAACTGAAGAACATGCTCTTCAGTTTTTGTACAACTACTGAAACAAAATAAACTACTGAAAAGGAAAAACCATTACAACAACTGAAGAAGATATCTTCGGCTGTTGTGACAAACTCTGAGTCTTCAGTACTTGGTCTTCAGACTTGGCTTCAGATGATATAACAACTGATGACTTCAGTAGATATCATCAGTTGTTTTCTTCAGTCTTTGTCTTCAGACTTTGTGCTTCAGTAGAAGATCCAGTTCAGTTCTTCAGCTTTTGATTCTTCAGTACTTGTCTTCAGTACTTGAAGTCTTCAGTACTTGTAAGATCAGTACTTCAGACTTCAGTACTTGGTCTTCAGTACTTTGGAGTCTTCTTCAGCTGTTATTCTTCAGTTCTTTGATTTTCATACTTTGTTCTTCAGACTTTGTCAGAACAGCTGATGGTTGGAGCTAAGATGCTCTCGAGTCTGACATTCAAGCAAGAGAACACAATAGCTGATGGGAGTCTTCAGCAGTTGTTGTGATGTCATGTGGGACTTAGAGGTTTTCCTGATCTTGGCTCATTGGTTCTTTTGGTCCAACAAACTCCCCCTGAACCAATGCAGCCAAAACCTCTAATTATTGGTTGTCCCACTTATTGGTGGCATAATGATTGGTCTATTTCCTTCTAGATCAGATTAGAAGTTGACCCAGATAAGCACTGGCCTGAGAGGTAGTCTCAAGTGTTTGTTTGGCTAAGTATGGATGGGAGCTCTGTCTTGAGGAATTGGACACAGAGCTGTTGCCCCATCCATGAGATCTACCTCCCACGTACAAGCCGGTAGGATTCTCGGGTGTAGGCCTGAAGAAAGATCATCTGCTCTTCTTTGGATAGATCTTCAGGCTCACCATCAAACAATCCCTCCCGACCGTACAGCTCTGAGATGAACTTGACCTGTCTACCATTTTTGAGCTCAACTGTTGTGATTTGCCTGTATGCAAATTCATCAGGGTGTTTACCCTCCAACAGCAGGTTGAGCTCATCCCTATGGAAATTCTCAAGCTTCTTATAGACCAGGCCCTTCCTAACCACCCTATTATCTAGCATTGAAAAGGGTGATTGGCCGGCTCTATAAGCTTTCTCAAATTCCTCTACTATTTCCCAGGGTGTTATTACAATAGCCACAGAGATCTTTCATCTACGATTCTCTTTAGTTGGCTCTTGTATCTCACAGGCATGTCCTTCTTGACTATCCTGTGAGACACCCTTGGGTCAGGCCAAGTTCTCACCCTCTCCTTTTCATATTGAAAGGTTTGTTTGAGGGTGAATAATCTCAGAGCTTCTCTCTTCATGTTCATTATAGAGGTCGAAGCAGCATAACATTTGTCAATGCTTTTCAGCATTTCCTCATCATGTCGCTTTTGCTGCTCCTCCTCTTCTAACTTTACCCTCACAGTGTCCTGCTGTGAGGTGGGAGTGATGGTTTGTGGTTTGGCTTTGGGTAGAGGTATAACTGCTGAAAGTGGCAGGCTATCCTCCTCATCCTCCTCTTCTTCATCTTGCAGCCTCAGCACCCTTCTCTTCTTCTTCAAGGGTGGATCATTGGCTGCGGGTTTTGGTGGTAAAGGAGTTGGTTTTGTGGGTTGTGGTTGGGTTGTTGGTGTGGGAATATTGTCAGGCACTGCTAGTAACCTAGAGATAAGGGCTGGTTTGGTCAGTTTTACTAGCAGTGTCCTGTTCCCAGCACCGGCTTCAGATAGGGCCTCAGCGACCAGTCCCTTAGTGAAATCACCAGCCGAACAGATCTTGGTGGTTATTGCCAAGAGTCTGTCCCTGGTCCATGCCTTGACATCAAGGACTGGTCTGCCCAGGTACTTCGAAATGAATCTACTCATAGCCTCGAGTTTCTTTTGATCCTCTTGGCTATAAGTAGACCATCGGTAGTTTATCTCTCTTCTCTCCATATTCCTGATCTCTTGATCTAACAAGGCAGTGTCCTTGTCAAAGCCTTGCCTGAACAGCTGTTCAATGACAGAGTTCATTGAACGGCTATGCTCAGCATCAGCCTCCTTGACAAGGGCTGCTAGATCAGGATCAGCCACCTTCTTTCCCTCCTCTCCCTTTTTCTTATCAGTGACACTGAAATCCTTTTGGATTTCAGCCACTTCTATTTGCTCAACCTCTCTCTCTTTCCTCTTCCCTTTCTCCCTCACCTTCCTAGTCTCCTCAACCAACTCCCTCTCTACCACCACCTCTTTCTCTGCCTCTTTCTCCTCCTCACCCCTCTTCCTCTTGACTTGCACTGATGTCTCCCCCTTTTTGGGTGCATTGGTTGGGGTTTGACTATCAGCAAGTGCCTTAGAAATGGCAACCTCCACCATGGGTTGTATGTATGTGGGAAGCCTCTCATCAAGGGTTTGAATGACTAAGTCTTTAAGCATGGGTGTGATGAGAGGTAGGGATTTTCGGAGGATAGCATCCAGCTGCTCAGGGGGGTTCTGACCCTGAGAGCTAGTGCCAGAAGCAGGGGCTGGTGGCTGAGTTTGTGGGAGTGGCTCAGTGTTTGTGAGACCTTCGGGTGAAGGTGCCATCTGTGGGGTAGTGGTGGCAGATGGACTTCTATCCTGAGTCATTTGAGCAAGCAGCTCTTTGAGTCTGCTTATCTCATCCTCTAGGATAGTGTTTTGAGCTACTACATCGTAGAAGAAGCTCAGGTCATCATCAGCATGAGCTGAATCACCTGACCTCCTGACATTGTCAGGATGAACATGTCCTGAGTGTGGCTCAGTAATGACATGTGCCCCTTGTTCATGGTACTGGGGACTTCTGGCCTCCGGATTGGATCCATCATCGGCCATTGCCTCTGGTGAGGTCTTAGTGATGTTACCAGCTTCACCCTGCTCAGATGTTGATGCAGGGGAAGTGGCAGCCTCACCAGATTGTTCTATCTCCCTAGCCACACTGGGAGATTGAACTGATTCTCTGTGCTGTGGGCTCCCATCGGCACTTGTACCCACCCCCTCTTTGGTTGGAGTCTCCCCAGTTGTAATAGGTTTCTGGGGAGAGGGTGGAGTGCTCAGATGGGTCAGCACTTTGGCGATAACCAATGTAGGGCTTTGTGGGGCGGTCTCATCAAGAGATGGGCTCGAAGCAGTGTGCACATGGGGAGGACTGTGCTCTTCAATGGCAGTCTTCTCAAGTGAGAAAGACCCCAGTAATGTGGTTGCCCCAAAATTGGTTGCATCAGGCTCCTGTTGAGAGGAAACCTGTGCGGTTGTGGTGGGTGGAGTCGTGGTACCTGCTGGGAGAATCGAACCAGCAGGCACATCCTGCCTTTGTGTGGCAGGGGCATCCTCAGGGGACTCATCTCCCTGAGTAGCCTTTTTGGGCTTCTTTTTGGCTTTTGGCTTGGTGGGGACTGTGGATTTGGAGGTGGAGGCTGGGGGTTCCTGCTGCGTGGGTTTTCGCAGCCGGCCAGCCTGTTTGAGTGTGTGGTCAGTGTTGTGCCTGGAGTATACCTCGGCTTGAACAGCCATGGCAGGGACCCCAGTGCCAACTAGTCCCTCAGCCTGAAGCTGGTTTTGGATCATGGCCATTATGAACCGTGGATACAAGTTCCAACGATTAGAAAAAGGTTTTGTGGCCATGTCCTTGAGTTCCAAAAATAAAAGATCAGTAAAATTTAGAGGTTGTTTCTCAAGGATAGAATACAATACCTGTTGCCACCTTGTGGACATCTGGTCCCACGAAGAGGTCTTGGGAGCCAGACACACGTTCACCATGTGGAAGATCAATCGTTGAGGGTCAGGGAAGTGTTTCTTCAACAAGGTGGAGGCGGAGAGGTTACCCTGGTAGTCATGGGATGTGAATGAGAGATCCAGGGTACCTTTGGGGTAGGAAGTTGGGTGAGTGGCATCCCCAGCTCTAGGGTTGGCGTAGGGTAGCTGGAGTGATAACCACGGGTTTGCCGTTGACGGAGGACCAGAGGGAGACCTCGCCATTCTGCTCTCCGGTTTGGACGGTTACATGTGTCCAAAACTCCGCCAAGGAGTCGGTGTATATAGTAGGGTTCAGAAGAAAAGCCGTTTTGTAGGGTGAGTCGTTCATAAGATCGACGGCTTGGTGAAACTTGGGCCATAATGGCGATTTTGTAAGATGGGCGACACAGTTGTGTCGAGGTTTCAGTTGCATGGTCGCCATTAATGGTGTATGGGAATTTCAGAGGTTTGGAAGGATTAGGTCAAGTGAGGAGTAAATGCTCTGAAAGTGGGTATTTAAAGGGTAGGTCAAAGGTTGGAAGAAACTACTGAAGGTTTTGGTGTTAGTTATCAGTTGTTGTAACAACTGATGACGTGGTTTTAACCTTCAGTGGTTGTAACATCTGAGGACTTGGTGTTGGTCTTCAGTAGTTGAAACTACTGAGGCCTTGGTTTTGTCCTTCAGATGTTGTGAACGTCTGAAGAGTTACTGTCAGTCGTCAGTAGTTATGAACTACTGATGACCTAGTATTCTTCTTCAGACGTTGGAACAACTGAAGACTTGGTTTTAGCCTTCAGTAGTTGTGAACTACTGAGATCAGTAGTTGTGAACTACTGAAGACATGGTATTGCTTCAGTTGTTGTAAACAACTGAGGACTTGGTGTTAGCCTTCAGTAGTTGTGAACTACTGATGTCAGTAGTTGTGAACTACTGAAGACATGGTTTTGTCCAGTTTTGTGTATGAAACAGCAGCTGTTGTTATCAGCTGATGAGAAATTACTCATCAGCTGTTTCCGTCAAATCAGTTGTTTCATACTAGCCTCCACACTTACTCATCAGCTCTTTGGCTGACTTTCAGATGTTTCATCGACCCTTCAGCTCTTGTGAATATTTATGCCTTCAGCTCTTGTGATCAGATTGTTCACAAGTGCTGATGAAATATTCTTCAGAGCTGGTGAACAAATTTTGTCTTCAGTATTGTGTAAGATTACACATCAGTACTTATGAGCAAAATTTGTTCTTCAGTACTTATTTATTTGAAAATCATACATCAGTAATTGTAATCCACCTCACTACATCAGTTGTTTTTCAATAAATAATGTACATCAGTACTTTGAGTTATTTTAGTCTTCAGTAGTTGTGAAAGAGCTGAAGACTAAATTACTCATCAGTACTTGTATTTGACCTTTGCTCTTCAGGAGTTGTGAACTAAGAGTACCAGCATAGGTCAAATCAATCAAGCTGCAGCATACCAAGCCTTAGTACCAAATTTTGGAATGTGGCACTATCTAAAGGCTTAGTAAAAATGTCTGCAAGCTCATCAGCACTAGGTACAAACTTAGGATCAATCAGACCTTTCTCATAGCAATCCCTGATAAAATGATGTCTGATCTCAATATGTTTGGTCCTTGAGTGCTGGACTGGATTCTTAACAATACAGAGAGCTGAAGCACTATCCATTAATAATGGAGTCTTAGTCTCAGTAATGCCATAATCCAGAAGTTGGTTCTGAAGCCAGAGTATCTGAGAGGTACAACTTGCAGCAGCAATATACTCAGCTTCAGCAGTAGATGTAGCAATTGATGTTTGTTTCTTACTCTGCCAAGAAACTAAACAATTACCTAGGAATTGGCAACCACCAGAAGTGGATTTTCTGGTGACTTTGCATCCTGCATAGTCACTATCAGAGAAAGCAACTAATTTGCAAGAATGCCCAGCTGAATACCAAAGACCTAGTGATTGGGTACCTTGCAGATATCTAAAGATCCTTCTGACTGCAATCAAATGGGATTCTTTAGGTGCAGCCTGAAATCTAGCACAAGCACATGTTGCAAACATGATGTCTGGTCTAGAGGCTGTAAGGTACATCAAGGACCCAATCATACATCTGTAAAGGGTTTCATCAACCGCTTTACCTTTCTGATCTACATCTAGTTGTGTGATGCTGCTCATGGGAGTAGAACAGGGCTTACAGGTTTGTAAATCAAACTTACTTAACAACTCTTTGGTATACTTGGACTGATGGATGAAGATTCCATCATCCTGTTGTTTGATTTGCAAACCCAGAAAGTACTGTAATTCTCCCATAGCACTCATTTCAAATCGTAGCTTCATAAGCTTTGTAAATTCATCACACAACTTTGGATCAGAGGATGCAAAGATGATGTCATCAACATAAATCTGAACAAGGAGCTTATGTTGTCCCACAGTCTTGATGAATAAGGTTTTATCAATAGTGCCTCTAGTGAACTTATTCTCTAGAAGAAAGGTTGAGAGTGTCTCATACCAGGCTCTAGGTGCTTGCTTCAGCCCATAGAGAGCCTTATCAAGCTTGTACACCCAATCAGGATGTTTATTATCCTCAAAGCCTGGTGGTTGACACACATAAACCTCTTCTTTTATTTTTCCATATAGGAAGGCACTTTTGACATCCATTTGATAAACCTTGAGACTGTGAAAGGCAGCATAAGCTAAGAACAGTCTGATTGCTTCTAGTCTGGCCACAGGTGCAAAGGTCTCATCATAATCGATGCCTTCCTCCTGTGCAAACCCTTGGACAACCAGTCTGGCCTTGTTCTTGACAATTTGGCCCTTCTCATCTGTTTTGTTCCTGAATACCCACTTGGTGCCTATAGCACACTTATCTTTGGGTAATGGAACAAGCTCCCACACTTGCTGTTTCTTGAATTGAAGAAGCTCAAGCTGCATAGCTTCCACCCATCCATTGTCTCTTAAGGCAATATGATAGTTCTTTGGCTCTTGCTGACTGATGAAGAGAGCATAGAAGCAGAAGTTGGACAATTGATTCCTGGTTGAAACTCCAGCATGAATATCACCAATGATTTGTGAAGTGGGGTGATTCTTAAGCTCTTGATAAACTATAATATCTGTGCAAGTGTTTGTAGACCTATCAGCAGCAACAGATGGTGATGGAGATTCCTGAAACCATGTAGAGGATGGCAGCTCAAACGAAGTAGAGCAAGCAGAAATCTCATCAGCATTTGTAGTGGATGGAGCTGCTGAGGCTACAGGAGCATCAGGTTCAGTGAACTTAGGCAGATTGTCACTAAACCTGAAGAGGTGAGTACTGACTTCATCATCATCAGTACCACCAGGTGGAGATCTGCTGACAGGCTCAACAGATAGAGGTTGATAAGGAACATATTGCAGTATGTCCAGATCAAACAACTCCACAGGGTTTTGTGGAATCTTGTCCTTTGGAGATTCATTGAACTTAACATGCAGAGTTTCTTCAACCCCTTGGTTCTACAGTTGAAGACTCTGTATGCTTTGCAAGTTGATGAATAACCAACAAAGTACCCTGCATCCACCTTACTAGCAAACTTATGGAGTGGGTTGCTAGTGTTGAGAATAAAACAAGGACACCCAAAGGCTCTAAAGAATGAAATAAGAGGAGCCAAATGATGAAGAACTTCATATGGAGTCTTCATCAACCTCTTATTTACTAAAGCTCTATTTTGTACATAGCAAGCTGTATTGACAGCTTCAGCCCAAAAGGTCAGTGGCAACCCAGAGTCAGCCAACATTGACCTTGCTGCTTCAATGAGGGTCCTGTTCTTTCTCTCCACCACTCCATTCTGCTCAGGAGTTCTAGGAATGCTAAACTGCCTTCTAATTCCCTTGGACAGATAGAAGTCATCAAGTGTGTGGTTTCTAAATTCTGTTCCATTGTCACTCCTCACACACTTGACCTGTAGGGAATACTGCTTTTCTACTTGTAACACAAAGTTCATTATTGTCTTTGCTGCTTCATCCTTGGAGTGCAAGAAGAAAGTCCATACAAACCTGGAGTAATCATCCACAATTACCAGGCAATATTTCTTCTTTGCCATGCTCATTACTCTGACAGGACCAAAGAGATCCATGTGCAGAAGTTGTAAGCAGGCAGTGGACTTTGGTTCTTCTATTGAAGGGAATGAAACTTTGTGTTGTTTTCCTTTCAAGCAAGCAGTGCAGTCATCTTCACACTTGAACTCCTTCTGAGGCAATCCTCTTACTAAACCATGGCTTATAAGCTGATTCATGTTCTTGAAATTTACATGACCCAGCCTTCTATGCCATAGTGTAGACTCTTGAGGAGATGCCTTGGAGAATAGGCAAGGATGGCCTTTTAGATCCATCTTTTTGGAAAGATCTAAGGCATACACTCTTCCTGTCCTGTTGGCCTTCAGGAGAGTGTGTTCATCCAATGCCTTGTCAATCAAACTCAGAACTTTGGATGACAGAATCCGACAGTTCTGGCTTGTGAAAAGGGCAACATGGCCTTTGTCACACATTTGACTGACACTCAAGAGGTTGTACTTGAGATTCTCCACATGGTTAACATCATCAAACCTTATTTCCCCGTTGGAAACAAAGCCTTTTCCGACGATGTAACCCTTTGCATCATTGCCAAAAGAAACAAATCCCTTCTTTCCTTGAGAGTAGTCATTAAGAAGGGAGCTGCTTCCTGTCATGTGCATGGATCCTCCACTGTCTACATACCAGATGCTTCTATGGCATGTTGAAGAACCCTGCAAACACAACCATGTGTTAGTTTGTCTTGGAGACCCAAACCTGCTTGGTTTTGGGTCTGTTCTCAGCTACAGGTGCAGCACTAACAGTTGTGTTGTGTGTGACAACTTGAGGTGAAGAAGATGGTACAGAAGAGGAACCCTTTGGCTTGGACTTCCTTTTCTGTGGTTTCAACACAGGAGCATCTAAGTGGTTGACTTTTCCCACTAGCTGCTGAACCATCATCACCAATTGTGTCTGATTCTGTGACAAGGCTTTCAGCTCTTCAGACACATTGGAGTTTGCTGATGATGAGTTCCTATGTTGTACCATCTTTTTCTGAGCAACCTCAGCTGTTGCCTGAGTTATCCCTACCTTCTTTTTAGATTTAGCTTTTGTCTTAGGGATTTCAGGCTTGGATGTTGCTAATACAAACTTGGTTTCAAACTCATTCTTCATTTTATTGATGCTCTCAGTAATTTTCTCCTTCTGTTTGAGTTTGGAACCCCTTTTGTACCAGCAATCATCAGTAAGATGATTGAACAAGCCACATATCTCACATGGCTTTTTCTTCATCTTATGCTGATCATCAGCTGAAGAGGATTTAACTGCTAAAGACTTGTTCTTTAGCTGTTTGTCATCAGTACTAGCAGTTTTCTTCCTAGTGCCTGCTTTCCTGGTATCCTCTCTAGCTGTCTTCAAACCTTTCCTACTGTTAGTTTTCTTCTCTTTAGTGCTAACAGTATTTGAGGTTTGAACTTCAGATGTTGTCACTTGCTCTCCAGTACCTTCAGTACTTCTAGTGACAACTCCTGAGTTGATCAGCCTTTTGGTCATGTGACAGTCTATCTCTGATGATGCTGATTCAGAGGATAGTAAGTCACATGATGAGAAGGATTGGTTATTGCTCTCCCCATCAGATTCAACTTCTGCTCTTGAAATGAAGTCTGTGGGAGGAGCAGTGTGATTATAACCAATGCCAAACTTCACATTGGAAGCTGTTTGCTTGCTAAGAAGCATTTCAAAACCCTTGCATGATTGCACCCATCGATCACACTCAACTTGGGTGGTTGCAAGAGTTTCCTTGAGGTCTTTGTACTTCTCTAGAAGTACATCTTCCCTAGCTTTAGCATCTTTGATTTGGCATTTAAGCTTGTAAATCTCATCATTTTTATCTTTTAGAACAACCTCAAAATCAGCTTTTCTTTTGGAAATAGTGTGCTCAAGCTCAAGATTTTTATCTATTAAAGCTACATTTGCTTCTCTAATAGAAGCAAATGCTGCTATGCATGACTCTGAACAAAGCTTGGCTTTTGCCTCAGTGGATACCTGAGATGAGGCATTTGATGATGACCCTTCAGCAGAATCAAGGGCCATCAGAGCAAGATTTCCAAAAGGTTGATCACCACCATGTTGACCAGCACCTTGGAGTAGTGGTTCCTGACCAGATAGCTCTTCTGGTAGACTACTCCAGTCAACAGCAGTTGGGGTGAAAAAGCTTTGTTGTTGAGGTTGTGTGTGGTGATGAGATTGGGAAGAGTGAGGCTCTGGAAGAGCATGAGGTGGTTGAGCCGGGGGTGCTTGAGTTTGACCAGGCTGAGGCATGTAGTAACAGGGGTAAGGATAAGGCATATGACCCTGTGGCACAAAATAAGCAGGTGGTGCCTGTGCCTGAGAAGGATGGGTAGAACTGTAGGAAGGTTGCCCTTTGTGCTGTGAGCTATTGCTAGGAAAAGTCACAAAGGGTGCAGATGAGTTAGATCCAGATGATCTACACTCTCTTGCAAAGTGTCCAAGCCTTTGGCACTTGTGACACCTCAACTTGCTCTTGTCAAAACCAACTTTGGTTTTGTCAGAGAGTCCTGGGAATTTCCTACCAGTTCTTTTGTAAACTTCTGAGAACGGATATTTATCATTGCCATTTGGTTCAAAATATCCATCTCTTCCAGATCATCATCTGGAATGCCCTTCAAATCCTCCATCAGAAAACACAAATTGTCACCACCACCTCCTGAACTACTAACACCAACAAAAGCTTGTTCTGAGTTGGTAGAGAAATCAATATGCTTATCATAAGAACTTTCTGATGAAGCATATTCTGACTCATGACTTATCAAGGCAGCATTACCTTGGACAAAGTCATCAGCAAGCTTGCCAGAAGAGGACAGCTTCCTCTTTTGCTCTATCTCTCTCTCAAAAGTGAGCAACTTCCCATGAAGTTGTGTGAGAGATAGAGTTTCCAGATCAGCACTGGAGCGTAGGACAATGGTATATGTGTCCCACCTCTCAGGCAATGACCTGAGGAACCTGTTGTTCATCTGGCTTTTGGAGTACTCTTGTTTGACCATCTTTAGCTCAGAGATCAAACAAGAGAACCGCTCATATTGCTGGGTCAGAGTCTCACCCTTTCTATATGAGAATGTCTCATATTGTTGGGCGAGGATTTCCCTATTGTTTGCTAAGACCGAATCAGTTCCTCCAAATTGTTCCTTTAGAGCAACCCATAGGTCATGAGCAGACTCATGATGCAAGAGCCCTGAATATATCTCGTTTGGAATGGCCATGGCTAAAATTCCATGGGCTCTAGCATCAATTTCGAACAGCTTTAGATCTTCGTCCGAATATTGTTCAGGTTTCTTTGCAACCTGTTCATTAGATTCCGGAACGCTCACCATAGGCTTGTATGGCCCATGCACCACTGACTTCCAACAACCAGCACTGTTGACAGCCAAGTGGTGTAGCATACGTCTTTGCCATATGTTATACTCGTTCCTAACCAGCATCGGAGGCTTGGTTGCGGAACCAGTATTGTGAGGATCATTGGTTGGTGTTGTCATCTCAGGTTTTGGTCAAAAACAAGTTTAAACACGACAAACGTAACTCAAAACCACCAAAAGACCTCAAGATTTTGGCCGGAAACAGCAGAAACTCACTCTCTATGGCTAATTCGTGCAAATTGCTAATTCGATCAAACTGAGAGATCAAAAGAGCAGTTTCAAATGATCAATAGTGAAATCGATCAATGATTAACCTGCTCTGATACCATTTGACAGGATCTCAGCCTCTCGGTTGATCAATTAGATTATGTTTGCAGCGGATTTAGCACATTAATTAGCAATTAAAGTAAGAACATAAAAAATATTTCAATTAAAAGCATAAACATAGAGAGAGAAGAGTTCTGCGAAACAATAAATGTTCTATTGGTCGCACGTTTCGGCAATTAAAACTGTATGGTTACCCATCCTTTTATAGGCGGCAAAAGGATGGGTTGATGTCCTTTTTCTGACATCATTGAATATTCAAATTACAACTGACAAAAACATAAAACTACTGAAGATGTCAACAACTGACATCTTCTTACAAAAGTTTCCTAAGTACTGACAAAAGTAAACTACTGAAATCCTACAACGACTGAAGAATAAGCTCTTCAGTCGTTTATAACTACTGATACTATAACAACTGAAGAACATACTCTTCAGTTGTTGTACAACTACTGAAACAAAATAAACTACTGAAAAGGAAAAACCATTACAACAACTGAAGAAGATATCTTCAGCTGTTGTGACAAACTCTGAGTCTTCAGTACTTGGTCTTCAGACTTGGCTTCAGATGATATAACAACTGATGACTTCAGTAGATATCATCAGTTGTTTTCTTCAGTCTTTGTCTTCAGACTTTGTGCTTCAGTAGAAGATCCAGTTCAGTTCTTCAGCTTTTGATTCTTCAGTACTTGTCTTCAGTACTTGAAGTCTTCAGTACTTGTAAGATCAGTACTTCAGACTTCAGTACTTGGTCTTCAGTACTTTGGAGTCTTCTTCAGCTGTTATTCTTCAGTTCTTTGATCTTCATACTTTGTTCTTCAGACTTTGTCAGAACAGCTGATGGTTGGAGCTAAGATGCTCTCGAGTCTGACATTCAAGCAAGAGAACACAATAGCTGATGGGAGTCTTCAGCAGTTGTTGTGATGTCATGTGGGAATTAGAGGTTTTCCTGATCTTGGCTCATTGGTTCTTTTGGTCCAATAGATGATTCTCTTCCATGGTGACACTTTTAGCATTACCCTGTCACCCACGCTGAACTCTATTGGTCTCCTTCTTTTGTCGGCGTATGACTTTTGTCTATCCTTTGCAGCCTTCATATACGCCTTGATTTTCTCCAACTTTTCTGTTGTGGCTTCCACGACTTCTAAGCTTCCTAACTCTTTCTGACCGACATCACCCCAACAAATAGGAGTTCTGCACCGTCGACCATACAATAACTCATATGGGGGCATCTTAATACTGGCGTGTTAGCTGTTGTTATACGAGAACTCGGCTAGTGGCAAATGATCATCCCAGTTACCGCCAAATTCGATAACGCATGCCCGAAGCATATCCTCCAGTGTCTGGATCGTTCTCTCCGATTGCCCGTCGGTCTGCGGGTGGTATGCGGTACTAACATGCAACCTCGCACCCATCTCTTCATTGAACTTTTTCCAAAACTTTGACGTGAACCGCGTATCCCTATCTGAAACAATCGATACGGGCATACCATGTCGCGCCCCAATTTCTCGGATAAATAGTTCAGCAAGCTTTTCTGAACTAATTGCTTCCTTGATTGGCAGGAAATACGCACTTTTAGTCAGTCTATCAACAACCACCCATATCGTGTCACGACCTTTTGTCGTGCGGGGTAGTTTGGTGATAAAGTCCATGGTAACATGTTCCTACTTCCACTCTGGCACTTCTAATGGCTGAACATAACCATAAGGTCTTTGGTGCTCAGCCTTCACCTGTAGGCACGTGAGACATTTGTTTACATACGTAACCACGTCTCTTTTCATCCCAGGCCACCAATAATCTTTCTTCAAATCGTGGTACATCTTATTTGCGCATGGATGTATTGAGTAGCGGGTCTTGTGTGCTTCATCCATAATCTTTTCCGCAAGTCACCATGCTTCGGAATCCATATCTTGCCATGGAAGGTCTTAACACCCAAGGTGTTCTCTACCAATTCATCCGCTTTTCCCACCATCCTTTCCTTATTGATTTGTTGATCTTTTAAAGCGTCTATTTGAGCTTTGCTTATCATCCTCATAACATCTGGGGTCACTACTAGTTGGCACGCCTTCACCCGGATCGGTTCATATCCTTCCTTTCGGCTCAGGGCATCGGCTACCACGTTCGCCTTACCCGGGTGATAATGGATTTCACAGTCGTAATCCTTTATCAACTCCAACCACCTCCTCTTTCTCATATTTAGGTCCTTCTGCTCAAAGAAGTATTTCAGACTTTTGTGGTCGGTAAATATGGCGCACTTAGTTCCATACAAATAGTGTCTCCAGATCATCAATGCGAACACTACTGCGGCAAGTTCCAAATCGTGAACTGGGTAGTTAACCTCCATGTCCTTTAGCTGTCTGGATGCGTAAGCTATAACCTTTCCTCTTTGCATCAACACACAGCCTAACTCGCAGTAAAAAGCATCGGAGTATACCGTTAGGTCTTCATCTCCCTCCGGTAGGGTTAGTATCGGAGCTTTGGTTAATCTATCCTTCAATTCCTGAAACGCATCTTCCTGTTCCTTTCCCCAGTCGAACACCACGTTCTTCCTCGTTAACCTTGTTAATGGGGAAGCTATCTTCGAGAAATCTTTGATGAACCTTCTATAATAGCCAGCCAATCCCAAGAAACTACGGATTTCGGATGGCGTCCTCGGGGAATTCCATTGCGTAACTGCCTCGACTTTTGCTGGATCAACCATAACTCCCTCGGAATTTATAATGTGCCCCAAAAACTGCACCTCCCGTAGCCAGAAGGCACATTTAGAGAACTTCGCATATAGTTTCTCCCTTCGTAAACTTTCTAACACCTCCTTGATATGACAAGCGTGGTCTCCCTCATTCTTTGAGTATATCAAAATGTCGTCAATAAAGACTATCACTGATCTGTCCAACATCGGGCGACACACTGATTCATTAAGTCCATGAATGCCGCAGGAGCATTGGTTAGCCCGAAAGACGTAACCAGGAACTCATAGTGGCCATAGCGCGTTCGGAAGGCCGTCTTTGGGATATCTTGCTCCCTTACCTTCAGTTGATGATATCCGGATCGGAGATCTATTCGGGAGAACCAGCTTGCCCCTTGCAATTGATCAAACAGATCATCTATCCGAGGTAGAGGGTATCGATTCTTCACGGTCAGCTTATTCAACTCCCTGTAATCTATACACATCCTCATGCTGCCATCCTTCTTCTTCACAAACAGCACGGGAGCACCCCATGGAGAAATGCTAGGCCTAAAAAATCCTTTGTCAAGGAGTTCTTGCAGTTGTGACATGAGCTCTTTCATCTCGGACGGAGCTAGGCGGTAGGGTGCTTTGGCAATGGGTTGGGCTCCTGACAGTAAGTCAATCTGAAACTCTATCTTTCTATCTGGTGGTACTCCGGGCAGATCCTCCGGGAATACGTCAGGAAAGTCCCGCACCACTGGTACATCGGACAACTCTTTCGCTTTATCCTTAACATCCTTGACATACGCTAGATAAGCTCCGCACCCTCGCCTCATACATTTCTCCGCCTTGATCATGGAAATGATCCTTGGAACCTTACAATCATTATCATCGTAGATCGTAACCGGACTACCATCTGGAGCCGTCAATCGGATCATCTTTCGCTGGCATACTATGTTAGCATCGTGGGTAGCTAACCAATCCATCCCTAGTACGACATTGAAACCTCCTAAGGGCATGGCAAACAATTGTGCAGGAAAGTAATGACCTCCTAGTTTAATGTGGCAATCCTCTATCACTCTGACTATTCTAATGGACTTACCATCGGCTGTCTCTACTTTGAAGGCATCATCTACTTCCTTAATTTGGGCATCTAGTGTAGCACAGAAGGACACAGATACAAAACTCTTACTGGCACCACTATCAAATAATATGGAGGCACAGACATCATTGACAAGGAACGCACCGGACACTACGTCCGGGTCTTTCCTTGCTTCCTTCTTGCTCATGGTGAAAGCCCTTGCCCTGACCTTGGACTTTCCATCATCCCCTTTTCATTATCCCCGCTCGTTCCTGAGCCTCCCGGCTTGGATTTCTTGCAATCACTGCTGCGGTGCCCCGACTCGTGGCAGTTGAAGCACTTGTCCACCTTCGGACTCTCTCTCGCCAGGTGACCAGTTTTCCCACACCGGTAGCACCCAGGGCTACCCATTCGGCATTCTCCGGGATGCCTCCTCCCGCACTTCCCACATTCCTTAACTTCTTCTACCCCCTTCACGATCGCTTGTTTTGCATCCACTCTCGTTTTCTTGTTTCCCGGTTGGTAGTTACCGCTTCCATACCTCTTCCCATTATTGTTCCAAACTTTCCTCGTCTCACCCACTGCCACTGGCCTGCGATGATCGTACAACCTCCCACTGAGGTCCGCTGCTGACCTAAAAGTACTAGGTCGAGCAGTGACCATATCCCTACGAATGTCTAGAGGCAACCCTTGTATGTACCTCTTGATCCTTTTGGCTTCAGGAGTTACCAAATCAGGCACCAGACGTGCCATTTCATTGAATTTTGTAGTGTACTCCTAGTGAGTCATATTTCCAGCCTCCAAACTCACAAACTCTTGCTCGATCTTGTCAAGCTCTCTTTCCGGGCAGTACTCCTCTATCACCAACCTCTTCATCTCTGGCCATTTCATCCTCTCAATAGCCTCCTCTCCGTAAGACTCAGCAATGTTATCCCACCAACACAGTGCTGGATCCAAAATGGAATGGGAAGCAAACTTCACCTTTTGGTTTTCACGGCACTCACTGATCTTCAGTACGGCCTCCATTTCCCTAATCCAACGCTGAGCAGTGGCAACGTTACCAGTACCATCAAACGTTGGGGGCTTACACCTCTGAAAATCCCCGTAGCTGCACCCCTTCGCCCTCTCTTCCACTTCAGAGCCATCATGGTTACCCAGACGATCTCCCTCATCGCTCAACTCCTCAGTCTTGACTGCCCCTTTCTTATCAACTTTTTCTGAAGCCGTACTCTTCTTACTGTCACCCTTAACCTGCTCCACAAATTCTGCAAGCAGAGCGGGCATCACTCCAGACAGGACCTGATGCTCCTCTTGGGCAATCTCTTCCTTTACTGTCTCTTTTAGTTTGGCCTGATCAGGGGTAGACCCCTCGGCTCCCGTTTCTAACTCAACCTCCTCCTCCTTAATCGGTTCCTCAACCGGCTTTCTGGTTGACCTTTTTGTTGGCTTCACAGTTACGCTTGCAGTTTCCTTTGCCTTAGTCGGGGGCCTTCCCCTAGTGCTTCTCCGGGTGACCATGGTTGGAACTTCTTTCTTAGGTGCCATTCGTTCTACTTCCTATAAGATTCAGAATGTTAATATGGTCTTTCAAGGCAAGTTCAGTTCACGACAAGTTTTGTAAATTTTTAATAACAGTGGCCAGTTGTGATTAACTACTTACAGAACTTCTCGTGCCATAAACTTTCCTATCCTGAACCACACCAACACCAGAACCTACTATACCTAGTCTATGCGTATAAGTCACATAAATTCAGATAGGCATCACAGATAACATTATCATACTCTACCTCGACTCCTACCTAAATAAGAAGGCACTACCCCTCGGAATAATACCTACAACATACTTGTTACCTCTTGGCATGGAGCTTCTTGGACTGGCATCCTTGACACTTGGTCCCATTATCTGTTTAAGTTTAGGTTTTATAAAAAATAATTTTCCCAAATCTCTTAAACATTGGCTCTGATACCAACTTGTAAGGCCCACCTTTCTCAGGGGGACCTCACAGTTGGTCATTCACAGTAAAACTTCGATTTAAGACAGTCATTTACTCATATGTGTATAAATATATATTGCAGCGGAAGATACTGTAAATTTCAATCCATTACAATTGAAATATAAACATTGTCTTTAATTCTTAAAAACTATTTAAAGTCCTCTTAATCTTTACTTCATCAGGGATGCCAGTCTTCTAGTGCCAAGAAGCTTCAGTCCCATGCTTCTATCCCATAGCTCTAACTCTCACCTGTCAACTGATATGCATACAAAAGTCAGCTTCGCTGAGTGAATTCTAGGTTTACTTTGCTAAATAACTTTTGTAAAATATGTTAGCTTTATCAGTTGAAAATAATCCTTGTCTATCAAAATATAAATATACACAGGCAATCACTTTATCAATACTTTATCATTTATTGTATTTATTACTCTTCTTTATCCGTCAATTCTCTGTCACTATCGGTGCCTAGGCTCGCCTAGGACTTAACGACATGCCAATTAAGGACTTACTGTCGTACCCGATCAGGCCATTATTGTCATGCCAATTTAGGACTTAGTGACCTGCCTGTTCGAGCATACTTTATCACTTTATCACTGGTGAGGGTACAACGAATGCAACCCTCCTTTATCAATTGCTTGCAAGGCTTTGCTTTATCACTTTATCAAGGTACATGTTATGGGCCCAATAACAATTCTTTAAGTTTCACTTATATCTTTAGTTTTCACATACACTTAACACATAATAAGAAGCAAACTCTTAGTCTAAGCATTCACATTTCATCAATCATGAGAGATAAACTAGATAACTGACCCTCCACGGGACAGCGGGGGTTCGGGGGCGGCAGCCCCTGATGGCATATTTTACTTTAGGAAATTTTATTTTCTTGATAAAAGGTCTTAAAAACCGTCATCATAAAAGTATGTAATTAGTATGTATATCACCCCAAAACATTGAAAACATGTATAAAATAGGGGATCTAGGACTCACCTGAACTTGTCCAATAGCTTAGATTCTAAGTCACTTAAGCTATAGCCTGAATACTCTAGCTGCACGAAAGTTAATATGCAAAAACGTCATTTTCTTCATAGTTTCGCCCATAGTTTCGGCCATAGTTTCGCTGTAGCGAAACTGCAGTTTCACTACCAGTTTCGCTGGGCAGCACTTATGCTAGTTTCGCTAGACAGATTCGCTACCTTGAGCGCCTAACTTTCGTTGGAATTTCCTAGTTTCGCAAAGTCTATAGGTCAGTCTGGGTCTTAGCGAGATTACCGGCGAAACTGTAGTTTCGCTGAAATTTCTCCTAGTCTCGCTAAATGAGTACGTAGTTTCGCTGGTTAAATGCTTAAATTCGCTGGATCGTGGCCCAGTTTCGCTGGATGAACAGAAACTCAGATCCAGCCCGTTTTTAACCCAAAATCTTAACTTTTTACGTCCAAATCCTTAGTTTACCTTCCATGAAACCAAATCTAAGCTTTTTACACGTTTTCATACGTAAAAATTCAACCTTTATGTGTTTCTTTAAACTTTTCAAAACCCCAAAACCCTAGAATCCGGGTTTGATCTACAGAGGGCCTTAGAGGTCGATTCTTACCTTGTTTTGTTGCTCTTTCCTTGTGTTTTGATGCTCCAATCCACTAGAACTTCAATCCTTCCAACCTTCAAGCTCCAAATCTTGAATTTCTTCACTTTCTCTCTCTACTTTCTCTCTCTACTTTCTCTCTCTACGAATTTGGTGGCTAGGGTTGTAATGTGATGGAATTGGACTGATTATGCATGTTTAAGGGCTGATTAGGGCCCTTAAACCCACCAAGTCTAGCCTATTAAGGCTAATTTGATCCATAGCCCACTAATTTACCCCTTTATTTCTTAAATTAACCCTTAAAAGCCCATTATTATTAAATGGCTCGTTTCGGGAAATTTCGGGGCGTTACAACACGCCACGAGATCTGAGCAAAATACGAAGAACACGAAGTGGGTTTTACGTCAAAGAACATGAAATAGATCCAGAAATTAAAAGCTCGGGTTGCTAGAATGATTGTTAGATCATTCTAGCAGTAACCGGCTCTGATACCAATTGTGAAGTCACTGAATCGGTTGACATCCGAGCATGTTCTTGACGGAAGGAGAAAAACCAAAAGACAAACAGTAGAATGAACCATAATCGAATGATTTCATTGATGAAACCGAATGATTACAAGCTCGTTAAACAGAAGAATTACGACTTTTGGCAAGGGGAGATCGAGCATGATCTCCCCTCTCATCCAGCAGCCCCTGGGCACCAGGCACTCTCTCAAAACGTCAACTCTTTACACAATGAAACTGGTATTTATAGGCCTCAACCCATATCAGATGCGACTAGGCCAATTCGTACGTTTGGACCATGCGTATGGTTCATTCATACGACTGAACCAATCGATTCCTTCAGTCGTACGACTGGACCATACTTATGGTTCAATCTTACGAATGGTCCAAAAGCATCTCTCAGTCGCACGACTGGTCCATTAGTATGGCTCACTCATACGTCTGAGTCCCATTCACATATGCTCCTGCGAATAACTCAGTTTCACGTGTTTACAACATATCAGGTGTATTACATTAAGCCTAGACTATTTGTCCAGCGACGGACACACTATATATGACAATATATGCTCCAACAAACTTGTAATTTGTAATCTTTGGCATGAAATATTAAAATTAAAACCATAGTGACTAAACTGTAACTTGTTTTAAAACTAAAACATGAACTTTGGTTTTAAAGTTTATAAATTGGAAACGACAGGGACCAAGTTGTAAATAATTAAAAAAACACAACCCCCTTTCTTCTCCCCCCCGTATTTCTGGCAGGAGCCGGCTATCTCCGGCCGCGGCTCCGGCTGCGGCTCCTATTGACGCTCCAAACCCTATTTTAAGCCTCGTTTGATTATCCAAAATACACCAAACATTCGTAGTCACATATTAAACGCAATGGAACAAGTTAATTCAGACGTTAGATAACAAATGGGGACCATTAAACACGAGATCAAAACCATTCGAAGCCATAACTGATTTAGCACTAAAATCACAATCAAAATGAAATTAAGTGGACACACACGTTCGCCCAATCAATTACAAATCAATGATATGATTAATTTCATTTAAGACAAACAATTAAACCTCGAATTGCAACCGAAAACTTTCAGGTTTAACCCGAACTTGTTAGACATGAATCAGTGTAAATCAAAGATATATAATAGAGGGGAAAGGTTTCAATTGTTCCTTTCCAACTCTCTGAACCCTCAATTGCTCCAAACACACACACACAACGAATTTGAAATCAAGAACCATCGCAAGCTCGTTCGAACCTAAAACCACCAACCATGACACCAAACAGGTAATTAAATAAGTCTTTTTGTTCGTTTTATCATGAGGAACAAAAGCCCTATGATTATAATCTTTAACATTATCGAATTGGTGGTCAATTTGATTCAAATCGAATTAGGGTTCATATTGAAATTGGGAATTTTCTGAGAAATGGGTTTTAAACAAAAGATCCCATTCTATAACATCAGTTGGGCCGTAGCCCAACCGGTTTAAAACAAATGCTGTTGGACAGGAGGTCCCGGGTTCGACCCCGGCCCCCTGCCAATGTTTTTTTAGGTTTTTTTAACCAATTTTAAATTTCAGAAAAATGTTTAAATATTATTATTAATCATATAAAAATCATTTTAAGCAAAAACCAAATAAAATTGTTTCTCTTTTAATTTTCTTAGAAACTTGAATAATAAATTTTAATATTTTTATTTTAGAGTGATATAATTTATTATAAAATATAATTTATTTTAACTCGTAAAGAAAGAAATTGCTTTTAATTCCCAAGAGTTCTAATTTTTTTATATTTATAATTTTAAATTGTATAAGAGAGAATTAATATATATATGTGTACACATGTATACACTTATTGAAATTTATAAAAATTTTATAATCATTTAAGCCTACAAAATATTATTTATTATTAACTTGAAATCGTAATAAATCTCATTTAATTTTTAAATAGCTATAATATAATGAATTCGTTATTATTATAAAACTTGGTTACAAATTTGTTACATATATATTTTAAGAAGATGAATATATATGGACCTACTTAGAATGATCATGTATTATAATGATTAGTTTATACTTTTTAATCTATGAAATTACTATTCTATTAAATAGAAAATAATGATCATTTAATAATAAAAGTTTTACTTTTATTAATAGTGTCAAACACTAAAATTCTTATTTAAATTATTTAATTACCAAGATAACAATAACTTACATCTATGAAAATCATGGACAAATGTATATGGACATAACACCAAAATCACCATGATTAACTTAATATGACGTTTCATTTAGGTGAACGTTAACGAATCCTCGGCGTTATATACAAGGCTTATTATTTGTTCATCTTTATTATCATATGAGTTTTTCCATACCCTTATTATTTATTTTTACACTTTAGGGTGAAACATGTTAACCTTATGATCATTGCACTTGTAAACTCGTTTGAATCTTGTAAACACTTAGGCAATTCATCTTGTTTGTCGTGGTTAGTTGAATTTTAGTAATTACCATGTGATGACTATTATATGTACAATCATTAACTATTGCTAGCCTGGTGACGTCATAGATCTATGGGCCTGACAAGCCTACTTGGTTAATCCAAGTACACTTAGCTAATCGTTTAATCTTGTAATCTTGTAATCTATCAAGGTTTGATTGTTACATCTGTTCATACATCCCTAGTTATTTTATTCACTAACTTATGACATGAATTGCCATCTTTTATATATAATTATGTATGAAAACTATGAAAAACTCACCAACATTATGTTGACCTTTTATTTTTAACATGTTTCAGGAAATGGTAACGCTTAGCTTGTTTTGAAGACTTGTTGCAATCTAGGGTTAGACCTAGATTAATAATCAAAATACAATTATTATTCTCGTGTCAAATTTCCTATGTTTTATTAATTGTGGAAGAATTATGTTATTTCAAAATGTATGTCATGAATAATGTTGTTTAATAATAATGATATTTTTAATAATCGTTGTATGTCATGAACAATCTTAACCCTCATATCTCGACGTTTCCGCTGTAAAGGTTGGGGCGTTACAGATTGGTATCAGAGCCCATAACTATAGGGATGTAGGTTATTAGAAATGGTGGTCTAAATTATGGTTAACCTAGGGACCCTTTCATGAAAAATCGTTATGGTCTTGTAAACTTGCTTATATGTTTATCTTATGTGTTCCTTGTTACATGCTAAATCCCTTACGTGCTATTTGTTTATATTTATAAATAGTTCCTTAGGATTGTGCCTTGAACCTTGTAACCCCAACTTCCTAATCCTCCCTTATGCCTTTAAGTCTTACGCGTCTAATCCTTTCTAAATCTTATTCTCGACTACATGTGGAAATCTACGCACCCTATCGGGTGGAAAACTCCTTAGACGATATGTCTAAATGTTGAAAAATCTCATCGAGGTTTTAATTATAATAGCCTTAGGGAAGTGTGTGACACATAAACACCTTTATTCTGGATTTCTTGGAAAAAGGCCCTCGGGCTAAGGCAAGCTTTTCAAATAAATCTTATTACGAGACCTGTTATGCTTACCTGGGGATCTCTGGGATGAGTGATAAATTATGGTCAACATACACATCTTCCTCGAGGTAATTGGGATTAAGTCATCGCGACGTGTCCATGTTCCTATTGGCTATGTGATACCAATTGGAACCACCCTGGGTATATTTATAAGTATCTAAAATTCCTATTTTCTTTTAACTGATTCACCTCCAAATACTAATATCTCCTTTATTTATCTTAGAGAATGTCTCGCCATCAAGGAAAGCGTGCGAACTCCGATCGTAAACTCGCTGCAATGATCGCCCGGCAAATGGCTGCTGTACTCCCGACTATGGTTGCTAAACTTAGCAGCACCCTAATGGCCAACAATAGCAACAACGTCCATGGAAATAATGGTGGTGTTGGTAACAATGGCCATGGGGAAAATAGTAACAATCATGGTGAAAACAACCGCACCTGCACGTTCAAGCATTTCAACTCGTGCAAACCCACTAACTTTAGTGGAAAAGAAGGAGCCACTGGACTTCTCGAGTGGTTCGAAAGTATGGAAAATACGTTTACCATCAGCGAGTGTCCCGATGAACTCAAGGTCCGCTATGCTACAAGTGTCCTCTAACAACGGGCACTCACGTGGTGAAATAGTGAGAAAAGGAACCGAGGGACTGAAGTTGCCTTGGCGTTTCCTTAGGAAGAATTTAAGGACATAATGATCTAAAAGTTCTACCCGAGAAGTGAATTGCAAAAGCTAGAAGAAGAGTTCTGGAACCTCAAGCAAGATAGTGGCAACCATTTGGCTTATTCCACCCGACATCATGAGTTGAGCATGCTCCTATCTCAGATAGTGGATACCATGCCCCGTAACATCGAGAAGCTCATTAAGGGGGTACCACCTCAAATCCAGCCCACAACATTGGAGGAGGCGATTAATATCACCGCCCAGCTCACTGAAAACCATATTAGGGCTGGCACTTTGTCGGTGAAAGGTGCCAAAACTGTTGCGAAGGTGACTCCTGAGGATACAAAGGAGGTGAAGGCTGAGTCCTCTTTCAAAAGAAAAAAGCGCAAGTTCACACCGACTCGTAATTACGCGGTGACAGCACCAAATGTCCCTCAAAGGCAAGCTGTCATTGCAAATCAAGCCCCCATGGCGAGGTCTTATACTGGGCCGTATCCGATGTGCAATACTTGCAAGTATCATCACGCGAGTAACACTCCCTGTCGAGTTTACTCGTTGTGTGGGAAGTATAGGCATCTGGTGGCTACTTGCTTTCGTGCTCCGAACAATGCTGTACTACTTACTAATCGAGCCTGCTACAACTGTGGCGAACCTAGACATTTTCGTCCACAATGTCCTCGTAATGCGGGAACGTGCCACCGGCTCGTGGAAGGGCCTTTAACATCAATGTCAACTAAGCCCAAGCCAACAACGACGTGGTGAATGGTACGTCGTTAATTTCTTTTAATCATTCTTTGTCTTGTAAAAATTCCTACCTGCGTTCGTTATGCCAATAATAGGTATTACTAAATAGGTATATATCTTGTAAAGAGTCATTATGCTTCTGTACTGTTTGAATCGGGTGCGGACAAGAGTTTCATGTCTTTAGAATTCGAGCCTATTCGTTTTAAGCCGCGTTCTAATCTAGAAAGATCCTTTACGGTCGAAGTAGCCGATGGAAAATCTATCGAAGTCGACGTCGTGATAAGCGATTGTACCTTGAGTCTTAACGAGCACGAGTTTCTCATCGACCTTATTCCTATGCAACTAGGGAGCTTTGATGTTATTATCGGCATGGATTGGTTAGCCAAGCAACACGCGGAAATCATATGCTTCGAGAAGTGCATTCGAATTCTTTTACCATCGGGTGATACTTTGAAAGTCTTCGGGGGAGAAATCATCTCAAAAACTCAAATTTAGGTCTTGCATCAAGGTCCTAAAGTGCTTAAGTAAAAACTACATAGCTTTCATGTCTTACGTGGTCAACACGAAATCCAAGGGTAAAGAATTGAAGGATATCCCTGTCGTGCGAGATTTTCCCGAGGTGTTTCCTGAGGATCTTAGTGGGTTACCTCCCGTAAGAGAAGTTGAGTTCAAAATCGACTTGATCCCTGGTGCAAACCCTGTGGCTAAGTCAACTTATCGTCTTGCACCGTCCGAAATGCAAGAACTAGCTAGCCAACTGCAAGAGTTGACCGATAAGGGTTTCATTCGTCCCAGCTCTTCACCATGGGGTGCACCTATGCTATTTGTGAATAAGAAAGATGGTTCCTTCTGTATGTGTATCGATTACCGGGAAATCAACAAGCTTACTATCAAGAACCGATATCCTCTTCCTTGAATCGATAATCTCTTCGATCAACTTCAAGGAGCTACGCAATTCTCGAATATCGATCTACGTTCTGGATATCATCAACTACGTGTTCACGATGATGATATTCCAAAAACCGCTTTCCGTACTCGATATGGACATTACGAGTTCCTGTTATGCCTTTGGTTTTAACCAATACACCTGCTGTGTTCATGGATCTTATGAATCGGGTATGTGAACCGTACTTGGACAAATTCGTGATTGTGTTCATCGATGTTATTCTTATCTATTACAAGACAAAAATCGATCATGAGTTGCACTTGCGACAAGTTCTCGAACTTTTAAAGAAGGAACAACTATACTCCAAGTTCTCTAAGTGCGAGTTCTGGCTTGAAGAAGTTCAATTCTTAGGTCATGTGGTGAATAGCCAAGGAATTCATATCGACCCTGCTAAGATAGAAGCCGTGAAAAAATGGTGTGTTCCAACGACCCCGACCGAAGTTCGTTCTTTTCTTGGTTTAGCGGGTTATTACCGTAGATTCATTGCAAACTTCTTGAAGATTGCTAAATCACTTATAGCGCTAACTCAAAAGAATCGACTCGTTGAATAGGGACCCGAACAAGAAGAGGCTTTCGTGATGTTGAAATGCAAGTTGTGTAATGCTCCTATTCTAACACTCCCTGATGGAAACGATGATTTTACCGTGTACTATGATGCCTCTAGTCAAGGTCCTGGTTGTGTTCTCATGCAACGAGGAAAGGTCATAGCATACGCGTCGAGGCAATTGAAGGTTCGTGAAGTTAACTACACAACCCATGATCTTGAACTTGGTGTCGTGGTTTTTGCTTTGAAGATTTGGCTGCACTATCTCTATGGGACGCAATGCATAATCTACACCGATCATAAGAGTCTCCAACACGTGTTCAATCAAAAGGATCTCAACATGAGATAAAGACTTTGGATCGAGTTTATTAGAGACTACGACTGTGACATTCGCTATCACCCTGGAAAGGTGAATGTTGTCTCTGACGGGCTGAGTCGCAAGGTCCACAACAAGACTGTCACACTTCAAGAAATCCGAGATCGAAGGCAGTGGTTTGACACGTTAAAGGAATTTGATACAGAGATTCACGTGGATGTTAACGAGGCTAGTATTATACTTCAAAACATAAGGATTGATAGTGATATCGAGTTATGCATTTGCGAGGCTCAACAAGCAGCACTAACCGAGGAAGGGAAAGATAAAGATTTGGCGTTTAACATTTGGTCACAACTGGAGACAAAGCCGAACGGCAGGTGGTATTTCTTGAATCGACTTTGGATCCCGAATCGCGATAATCACCGTCACTACATCATGAATGAAGCTCATCAAACCCGATATCTCTTCATCCCGGGTCCGATAAAATGTACATGGATCTGCGTGGCCAATATTGGTGGCCTGGTATGAAGAAGGATATTGCATCATATGTTTCCAAATGTCTCACGTGTGCGAGGGTCAAGCTTGAACATCAACGGCCTAGTGGTTTACTTGAACAACTCGAAATCCCTATATGGAAATGGGAACACATATCCATAGATTTCATAACCAAGCTACCACGTACCTCTCGTGGCCATGATAGTATATGGGTGATTGTTGACCGTTTGACCAAAACGGCACATTTCATACCAATACGAGACACTTACAAGGTTTCAAGATTGGCTCGTATCTACATTGATGAAATTGTGAGTCGACATGGCGTGCCGTTACTTATTATTTCCGATCATGATGCTCGTTTCACCTTCGTATTTCTGGTCTTCGATGCAAGAACACTTGGGTACTCAATTGGATTTAAGCACGGCTTACCATCCTCAAACGGACGGGCAAACCGAACAAACAATTCAAACCCTCAAGGGCTTGCTACGTCTTTGTGTCCTTGACTTTGGTGGTGACTGGGATACGCATTTATCATTAGCGGAATTCTCGTATAACAATAGTTATCACTCAAGTATCAAGATGGCACCATTCGAGGCTTTGTATGGTCAAAATGTCGTTCTCCGATTTGTTGGACTGACATTGGTGAGAATTTCATCACTGGTCCTGAACTGATTCAAGAAACGACCCACAAAGTTTCCAAAATTCAAAATAACCTTGATTTGGCTAGAAGTCGTCAAAAGAGTTATGCCGATAAAAGACGCAAACCGTTGGAATTTCAAGTTGATGACATGGTCCTTCTTAAGGTCTCTCCATGAAAGGGTGTTGTTTGCTTTGGGAAGAAGGGTAAGTTAGCCCCACGTTTTGTATGACCTTTCAAGATTCTAAAAAGAATTGGGAAAGTGGCTTAAAATTGGAACTACTTTCTGAACTTAGCGGAGTTCATCATGTTTTCCATGTCTCAAACCTGAGGAAATGCCTGGCTGGTGAAATTCTGCATGTTCCTCTAGAGGAAATTCAACTAGATGAGTCAGCGCATTTCGTTGAGAAGCCTATCGAGATCATGGACCGAACCCTGAAGAAGACTCGAACAACTACCACACCGATCGTCAAAGTCCGTTGGGAAAACAAACGTGGGGCTGAGTTCACTTGGGAACGTGAGGATCACATGAAGAAGAAATATACCCATCTCTTTGTTTAGTCTTGTCTTTAATTTCGGGACGAAATTCCTTAAAGTTGGGGAGATTGTGACCCCTCGTAATTTTTAACGATTGTTAATCATCGTTATCTTGTAAGGGTTTGTTATTAATGCAAATACGAGGGCATCATTTGTGATCTCTTGTATCATTGAAAATTTTGATATAATTAAGTGATTAAGTAATCAATGATAATAAAAATAAAAAAATATATAATAATAATAATGCTAATAATAATAATAAACTAGTAACTAATAAGCATATTAAGTATTAATCTTGAAAATAAATAAAAATAATATAAGACTTATTATTTAAAATATTAGAAAACTTGTAATTTGTAATAATTGTAACTTGTTTTAAAACTAAAACATGAACTTTGATTTTAAAGTTTATAAATCGAAAACTACAGGGACCAAGTTGTAAATAACTAAAAAACCCAACCCCCTTTCTTCTTCCCTCCTCCCCCCCGTTACTTCCGACAGGAGCCGGCTATTTCCGGCCGCGGCTCCGGCCGATGCTCCAAACCCTGTTTTAAGCCTCGTTTGTTAGTCCAAAATATACCAAAACATTCGTAATCACATATTAAACGCAATGCAACAAGTTAATTCAGACGTTAAATAACAAATGGGGACCATTAAACCCGAGATCAAAACCATTCGAAGCCATAACCGATTTAGCACTAAAATCACAATCAAAATTAAGTTAAATGGACACACACGTTCGCCCAATCAATTACAAATAAATGATATGATTAATTTCATTTAAGACAAACAATTAAACCTCGAATTGTAACCGAAAGCTTTCGGGTTTAACCCGAACTTGTTAGACATGAATCAGTGTAAATCAAAGATATATAATAGAGGGGAAAGGTTTCAATTGTTCCTTTCCAACTCTCTGAACCCTCAATTGCTCGAAACACACACACACACAACGAATTTGAAATCAAGAACTGGCGCAAGCTCGTTCGAACCTAAAACCACCAACCACGACACCAAACAGGTAGTTAGACGAGTCTTTTTGTTCATTTTATCATGAGGAACAAAATCCCTACGATTATAATCTTTAACATATCGAATTGGTGGTCAATTTGATCCAAATCGAATTAGGGTTCATATTAAAATTGGAGATTTTCCGAGAAATGGGTTTTAAACAAAAGATCCCATTCCATAACATCAGTTGGGCCGTAGCCCAACTGGTTTAAAACAAATGTTATTGGGCAGGAGGTCCCGGGTTCAACCCCGGCCCCCTGCCAATATTTTTTAGGGTATTTTTTAACCAATTTTAAATTTCAGAAATATGTTTAAATATTATTATTAATCATATAAAAATCATTTTTAAGCAAAAACCAAATAAAATTATTTCTCTTTTAATTTTCTTAGAAACTAGATTAAAAAAATTTTAATCCTTTTATTTTGGAGTTATATAAAGTATTATAAAATATAATTTATTTTAACTCGTAAAGAAAGAAATTTCTTTTAATTCCCAAGAGTTTCAATTTTTTTATATTTATAATTTTAAATTGTATAAGAGAGAATTAATATATATATGTGTACACATGTGTACACTTATTGAATTTTATGGAAATTTTATAATCACTTAAGCTTACAAAATATTATTTATTATTAACTTGAAATCGTAATAAATCTCATTTAATTTTTAAATAGCTATAATATAATGAATTCCTTATTGTTATGAAACTTGGTTACAAATTTGTTACATATATATTTTAAGAAGATAAATATATATATGGACCTACTTAGAATGAACATGTATTATAATGAATAGTTTAAACTTTTTAATCTATGAAATTACTATTCTATTAAATAAAAATTAATGATCATTTAATAATAAAAGTTTTACTTTTATTAATAGTGTCAAACACTAAAATTCTTACTCAAATTATTTAATTACCAAGATAACAATGACTCACATCTATGAAAATCATGGACAAATGTATATGGACATAACACCAAAATCACCATGATTAACTTAATATGACGTTTCATTTAGGTGAACGTTAACGAATCCTCGACGTTATATACAAGGCTTATTATTTGTTCATCCTTTATTATCATGTGAGTTTTTCCATACCCCCATTTATTTATTTTTACACTTTGGGGTGAAACATGTTAACCTTATGATCATTGCACTTGTAAACTTGTTTGAATCTTGTAAACGCTTGGGCAATTCATCTTGTTTGTCGTGATTAGTTGAATTTTAGTAATTACCATGTGATAACTATTATATGTACAATCATTAACTATTGCTAGCCTGGCGACATCATAGATCTATGGGCCTGACAAGCCTACTTGGTTAATCTAAGTACACTTACCTAATCGTTTATTCTTGTAATCTTATAATCTGTCAAGGTTACATCTGTTCATACATCCCTAGTTACTTTATTCACTAACTTATGACATGAATTGCCATCTTTTATAAATAACTATGTATGAAAACTATGAAAAACTCACCAACATTATGTTGACATTTTATTTTTAACATGTTTCAGGAAATGGTAACGCTTAGCTTGTTTTGAAGACTTGTTGCTATCTAAGGTTGGACCTAGATTAATAATCAAAAGACAATTATTATTCTCGTGTCAAATTTCCTATGTTTTATTAATTGTGGAAGACTTATGTTATTTCAAAATGTATAGCATGAATAATGTTGTTTAATAATAATGACACTTTTAATAATCGTTGTGTGGTATGAACAATCTTAACCCTCACATCTTGACGTTTCCGCCGTTAAGGTTGGGGTGTGACACCTAATGCTCAAGTCAAAGACATCACCATAAGGAGTGGCAAAACCACTCAGGGTGATGCACCTGCATTACAACCCATCCTTGAAGATACAGAAACTGAAATTCCAAGTAATGCAAGTGACAAGCAAAAGCAACCTGTTGTTGTTGAAGAACCAGCCAAGAAATACGTACCACCGCCACCCTATGTTCCACCACGTCCATATCCCGGTTGTTTGAGACAACAACAAATGGAGGCACAATATGGAAAATTCCTAGGGTTGTTCAAGCAACTCCATATCAATCTGCCCTTGGTGGAAGCCTTAGCCCAAATGCCAAATTATGCCAAGTTCTTAAAGGGTGTGTTGTCAAACAAAAAGAAACTGGAAGAGTTATCCTACATAGTTTTAAATGAGGAATGCTTTGCAGTTCTTCGAAACAAACTACCTTAAATGATAACTGATCCGGGGAGCTTCACCATACCTTGCCTAATAGAAAATCTTTCTGTTAGCAACACGTTAGCTGATTTAGGTGCTAGCATTAATCTTATGCCTTATGCGGTTTTTGAAAAGCTAAACATCGGTGAACCTAGACCTACCCGTATGAGCATCCGGATAGTTGACCGTTCAGTTAAATTTTCGAGGGGCATCATTGAAAATCTCTTAGTTAAAATCGATAAATTCATATTTCCTGTTGATTTTGTGATCCTTGACATGGATGGGGATAAGAATGTTCCTCTCATCCTAGGTCAACCTTTCTTAGCAACCGCTTGAGCCCCCATCAACGTTTGCACCGGCAAACTCACGCTCCAAGTGGATGAGGAGGAAGTAACATCCAACATAGGACAATCCATGAAAAATCCTCAACATCATGGTGACTCACTTTCTTACATTGATGTTTGCGAATTGATCATAAGCTTTCATTTAAAGAACACTCTTCAAATTGAAGCTTCCAACACTCAATGAATAGAGGTCCAAACCACTGAACCCATCTGTGAAAATCAAATCATTCTAGAACTTGAATTTGATGAAGCATCATCTTATCAAGAAGCATTTGAGATCATCAAACAAGAACTATAACCTAAAGCCAAACCTTCTATCAAAGACCCTCCGGTTTTAGAGCTCAAAGAACTTTCATCTCATCTTGAATATGGCTTTCTTGAAAACACCCTACACTTCTTGTAATAATCTCATCCGCCTTTTAAAATGATGAGATGAACAGTTGCTCAATGTGCTTAAGGCATATAAACGAGCAATTGTATGGAAAATCATGGACATTAAGGGAATCAATCCATCCTATTGCACTCACAAAATACTGATGGAGGAGAACCCTTCAAATCCGTCATTCAACCTCAAAGACATTTAAATCCGAGCATGCAAGAGGTGGTGAAGAAAAAAGTAATCAAACTGCTAGATGCCAGTTTGATTTACCCTATTTCTGATTCTCCTTAGGTCAGTCCCGTCCAAGTTGTTCCAAAGAAAGGAGGAATGACTGTTGTAATTAATGAGAAGAAGGAGCTTATTCCAACTCGTACGGTTACAAAATGAAGAGTTTGTATTGACTATTGCAAACTCAATGACGCCACGAAAAGATAACTTCCCTCTTCCTTTCATCGACAAAATGCTTGAGAGACTATCTGGAAAATGTTCTATTACTTTCTCGGTGGTTTCTCAGGTTATTTTCAAATTCCTATTACTCTAAAAGATCAAGAGAAAACAACATTCACCTGTCCATATGGCATATTTGCCTATCGGCAAATGCCTTTTGGATTGTGTAATGCTCCTACTACATTTCAAAGATGCATGGTAGCAATCTTTCATGACATGATCGAACACTTAATAAAAGTTTTCATGGATGACTTCTCCAACTTTGGGAACTCATTTGAGCAATGTCTTGAAAACCTGGAAAAGATGTTGGTTAGATGTGAAGATTCTAACCTTATTTTGAATTGGGAAAATATCACTTCATGGTAATGAAGGAATAGTGTTAGGACATAAGATATCAAAAGCAGGGCTTGAGGTTGATCAAGCCAAAGTTGACGCTATTTCTAAACTTCTACATCCCATAACCGTACGTACGTACGTACCTACCTATGTACCTACCTACAAGCGTACGTACCTACGTGCGTACGTACCTACGGGCGTACGTACCTACGTGCATACGTACCTACGTGCGTACGTACCTACGTGCGTACGTACCTACGTGCGTACGTACCTACATCCGTATATATATATATATATATATATAGATATATATATATGTATATATATGTATATATATGCATATATATATTTATATATATATGTATATCTATATATATATATACGTATTAAAGGAAAAAAGTTCTTGCCACATGTCATATTCTCACACACCTCTTGACACATGTCATCTTGTCACATAAGTCTTAACTGTTGTGAACAATTCATTCAGGCAGATGGGCTATTAATGAGAGTACTCTGTAAGAACCTTCAAGAAAGAAAATGTCTCCTCCCAATGAAAGTACCTCCTCCATGAAAAATCCTCAACATCATGATGACTTACTTTCTTTATGTTTACGATTTGATCATAAGCTGTCATTTAAAGAACAGCCTTCAAATTGAATCTTCTAACACTCAATGAATAGAGGTCCAAACCATTAAACCCATCTGTGAGAATCAAATCATTCCAGAACTTGAATTTAATGAAACATCATCTTATCAAGAAGCATTTGAGATCATCGAGAAAGAACTAGAACCTAAAGCCAAACCTTCTATCAAAGACCCTCCGGTTTTAGAGTCAAAGAACTTCCATCTCATCTTGAATACGCCTTTCTTGAAAACACCTCTACACTACCTGTAATAATCTCATCCGCCTTTTAAAATGATGAGAAGAACAAGTTGCTCAATATGCTTAAGGCATATAAACGAGCAATTGTATGGAAAATTATGGACATCAAGGGAATCAACTCAACCTTTTGCACTCATAAAATACTGATGGAGGAGAACTTTAAATCTGTCAACCTCAAAGACATTTAAATCCGAGCATGCAAGAGGTGGTGAAGAAAGAAGTAATCAAACTGCTAGATGCCGGTTTGATTTACCCTATTTCTGATTCTCCTTGGGTCAGTCCCGTCCAAGTTATTCTAAAGAAAGGAGGAATGACTGTTGTAATTAATGAGAAGAAGGAGCTTATTCCAACTCATACGGTTACAGAATGAAGAGTTTGCATTGACTATTGCAAACTCAATGACGCCACAAGGAAAGATCACTTCCCTATGCCTTTCATCGACCAAATGCTTGAAAGACTATCTGGAAAATGTTCTATTATTTCCTCGGTGGTTTCTCAGGTTATTTTCAAATTCCTATTACAGGACCGGGTGAAGGGGTTATGCACTTGTACAACACAACAACACAAAGACGAGAGTGTATTCAACACTTAACAATTCAAATCGGGAACTGATCAGTAATGAGTTGGTTTTCAAGGTTAAAGTATATTGATCTTCTAGTTACTTACAAAGTGGTTTACAAAGTTCAACTCAAAACCTTACATAGTTACAAGGACCAGAAAATACTTATACTAAGGCGTACAGCTGGCCATACTTTGAAGGCCAGCTGGATACATGAACTAGACAACAAAATCCATGTAGACTGAAAAGGCAGATTGCCTTTTGACTAGTGACTATGACATGCCATAGCTCACATCCTAATATATTACAAAAAGGATAAAGTACATAAAGTGGAAAGTTACAGACTCAAGACCTCAATGTACAGTTTACCAAAAGCATGGACCTTTTCACCAACTCATGAAAAGGTTGGTGACTTATCAGAGTGGCAGCGGAAAGTGGTTCAACTTTAGGTAAAAAGTACATCAGATAAAGCATGTAATATAAAAGTCTTCGGAAGAAATCTGTCTTCAATGGTTGGCTTCGGAAGACTTTGTCCTTGAAGCTTCGGAAGACTTCATCTTTTGGCTTTGAAAGATATTGGTATTAGCTTTGGAAGATTTCACACTTAGAATAATTTCCAAGTCAGTGTGAATCTTTCGAAGCATTCTACTTTAGTGTACATATGCATGCATGCAGGAAAGACTTTAAGTGTTTGGGTTGCATCAGCCTTACTAATAGCCTTACAAACTCCCCTAGGCTGATGCTACCAAAACACCTTAAGACACAAGATATTGATAGTTTTCATTATGATGATGACCATCCCTTTCTTCATGAGATGGTTAGGATCACTTAGACCCTCATAGTATTTTCTCGTGTTAAAGAGATCATGCAGAGGTAGATTGAACATATCCTGCCATGTGTAGACATGTTCAATACCTTGATCTCTTATGACATGCTATCTTTCTGGATTTGTGGTGTATGTCCAAGATAAGATGGATCTGCCTGATGCCATAGGAGCTACTTGAATTGGAGTTGGTGGGGCATCCTCTTGTTGCACATCTTCAGGATGTTCTGACTCATCCTGAGGTTTGAAGGTGGATGTTTCCTTCTTCTTCTTCTTTGACTTTGGTTTGGAAACCATCCTTTTCCTCCTCTTTGAACTCTTTAACTGAGAAGACTGGCCTGCAGCACCTGATTGATCTTCTTTGTCTTTCTAATTTGGGTCTTCCTCTCTTACAGGTTCAGATTGAGAGGGGACAGATCCCTGCTATGGATCAGAAGTGGAAGTTTGCTGAGATTCAGTAGGAGGTTCAGGTTGTGTTGTCTTGGGTGTTTCAACCTTAACCTCTACTTCCTGAGGGACCTAACTTGGTAGGGAGTGTAAGTCAAGAAGTTCAACTCTTTTGATCTTCTGCTTGATCACCCTAATGTGCTCATCCATGGTGGATAGAGACATGGGACCAAGTCTCCTTCCAGAGAATCCATATAGTTCAAGAAGCTCATCATCTTTTGTCTATCAGCATACTTTTTCAGATTCTTATAGATGATGGCTCTTGATTTTACAGCTTCTTCCCTTAACTTTCTTTTGGTGATCTTTCTTTCTTTGGCTACATCAAGTTCAAGTTGTTTGAGGTACTCAAACTCAATGTAGTCAAAGGGTAAGGGAAGAAGTGTATAAGCTTGATAGAGGCCTGTGGCACTCAGGTAGTTGATCATGTTGATCCTATCCTTTTCTTTGTCTACCTGAGGTTCTTGTGGCACCACATCCTCTTGTTCCTGAGTTTCCTGAACTAGTGAGAGAGTAGGCATATGCTTATAGAGCCTCTTCCTTCTTCTTTCTTCTTTGATTTTTAGAAGAAGCTCTACATCCTCTTCTTCCTTTCTCTCTTTTGATAGTTCTGTGTCAGCCAGTTCATTCAACTCATCTAAGGGGAGAGAAATGATATTATCAATATCATAGTTCCTAGTCTGCAAGTAGTTTATTCTGGCTGCCCTTAACTCATCATCCTGAATATTTGGTCTGGGGGCAGCCCTGATAGTACTTTCCATAAGCCTTACAGACCCAGCAGAGGAACTTTCACCCCTTAGCTTCCTTTTCCTCTCTCTTTCTCCTCCTCTATCTCCTCAGGAGTTAACTTCCTTTTCCCGTTGTCACTCACAGACCTTTGTGACTCAGGGTGGAGAGAGCTTTGGCCTTTATTGCTTGGTGTAGCTTCTAAGCTTTGGCCAGAGAGAGGTTGAGATGCACCTTCACCAACAGGTGTCTCATCAAGGGTTTGAACATCTATAGCAGTTTGTGGTGAGACAGGGCTCTCAGGTTCTACCACTGGGCCTTCAGTCAAGGTTTTCCCTTTAAAGCTAATCTCAGGGTCTGCCTCAATATCCAGCTGACCGATGGTATTACCTGGTTGCCTTTGTCTTCCTCTAAGGATGAACTCTGGAGTGTTCCTCTGTTGAACTCTTTGAAGAATAAGAGTTCTTCTAGCAGTATCATACCTCCACCCAAAAGTGTGAGCTAGAGTTGGTGGAGATGATACTGCTCTTGGGATGCCTTTCTTAAATAGACTCGTTAGACTAAGTCTATGCTGTCCATATCAATATGGACTTGAGAAAGTTGCTGAGTATGCACAACTGCAAGTGAGGATGGTGAGTCCTCAATGTCCATACTCCCTGAGGAACTCCTAGGTTCTGTGATTATAATGACTTCCTCCCCCTTTTTGATAGCATCACCCTTGCATAGGGGAGCTAGGAAGTAGGTCAATTACATCCACAGGTTCTTGTGTTCCTGGTTGAGTTTCTCTTAAGGGTCTCCTAGCTAGTTGTTCCTTGAGATCAGATATCTCAAGTTGCTGATCATTGACCCTGTGTTGCAAGGTAGTCACCTGAGATTCAAGATTACTAACCTTGGAGACTAAATAGGTGCCTGTTTTGGACAGTTTTTGCACCTTTAGTCTCAAGTTCCCCTCATCTTCATCAGAAGAATCACTAGGGGATGAGAGAATGGGACCAAGGTCCTCTTCCTCATCACCAGCATGATGTTCATGGCTGCTGGATTTTCTCTGCTCAGTGACAACTTCAGTTGAAGTGTCAATGGGCTGAGTTGCCATGGTTGAGGTCTGAATGATGTAATCACTTGTTGAAGTGAGTGCCTCTTCTATATGGATATCCTGAACATGTTCAGAAGTATCCATCTCAGTGATAGGTGACTGATGTGGGCTAGACTTACATGACTCAGGAACACTCATCTCCCTTTGAGGAGAGTGTAGTAGGAAGACTCATGATACTCACTGGAATCTAAGTCCTCATCAGTATAGAAGTCAAGGTTGGGTATTGGTTGGTTTAAATCTAAAGGCTGGGGATGGTAACTGTCCCCTGAACGTTGTTCACTTGAGTGTTGAGACTCAAAGTGAAGGCTTAAGGCTGTTAGGCTTGTGAGCTCATCAGGCTGAGCATGAGGAACCTCAGCACTGACTTTAGAAGTGATGGGAGTGGTTTGCTCCTTAATGGAAGTGGGAGCTCCAGTGTCCACTTCCTCCTGTGTAGGTGAGTATATGGGGGCCTGCACAAACTTAATAGCTTGTGCAGGGGTTCGTTTGTGTTTTCTTTGGTAGGTGAGGGTGATTTGTGGATGTTTTGATGGTTGGGATGTAGAAGGTGTGGGTTCAACACTAGCTTGTGTTGCTAAGTTGTCACTTTGAGCAATGAGCTCTAACATTTTTGGGACAAGGGTTGTTTCTACCCCTGAGAAGCCAACAGTTGGCTTCTTCAAGATTTTAAAGATGCTGGGCTTCATCAGTCCCAATTTAAGAATATTACCTGTTTCCCTCAAACTGTGAGCCCAGTTCACAGTTGAGAATGTATTGAACATATCTAGGAAACATGTAATATTCTAAGGAGTCTAAGTTTGCTATTAAATTTGTATATACAAATTGAGAATACCTGAACTTGACCCCCTGAACCATTCCATGTATTATGAAGGAGAGATCTTCAGGAATCTGGTCCCATCCTCCATGCTTGTTAGACAAGCTGTGGATAACCACATGAAGTAAATACTTCCACTTAGATGAGACCTTCCCTTTCCTGAAGGTCTTTACAGAGAAATCTTCTTCATAACCCATCTGCTCAAAAGAATGGTTGACAGCTTCTTTTGGGAAGAACACCTCACCTTCTTCATCATCCAGCTGAAGATGAGTGTTGATAATGCCAGAGTGATGAAGACTATTCTTCCCTGCACTGTGGCAGACAGTGCCTTCTCCCCATCCAAAATGACCTGTTGGCAGGTCTTCCAGAATTGAAGTAAATGATCCTCATAGAGAGGAGGATCGATGGTAAGGGAGGTGAAGTAGTTAGACAGGGCCAAGAATTGGCATACCTCTGAGAAATGAGGATCTTTCTTAGAGTTTTACAGTGCAACCTGATTGTGTTGCCTGTGTAACTGCATAGAAAAATCTGGGTCATTTCGTCTATCCTGGTTGGCCATTTTGAGTAAGCTTAGATGTGAAGGAAGGATGAACGAAGGCGGTTTCAGAGAGAAATCTCAGAATTTAGGTTTAGAGAGAAGATGAAGATGATAAAAAGAGGGGGAACCGACAGAGTTTATATGTGAAAAGGATTTGAGACAAAGTTAATAAAAGAGGATAAACTTTGAAATCCGGAAGGCGGTCCCACCTCTGAAAAAGTAGTTTGCTTTTTGCTCAAAAGTTGTTTTCTTGGAATTCAAAAATCTTCTGAAGGTAAAATGTTTTCGGAAGTTTTAAGGAAAAAGCTTCCGAAGCCAAAATGGCTTCGGAAGAATTTCTCAAAGGGTTTTGACAAATTTGCTTTGGAAGATAATTGTTGAACTGGGATGCTTTGTTCCATAAAAACAAAGCTTCCGAGAGTTAATATCCTTCAAAAGAGAAATGATCCTTAAAAACACATACAAGTGCCTAAGAGAGTTTTTTTATGCTTCGGAAGATATTTCAGAAATTTCTTCCGAAGGTAAATTTCACTTAGACAATTTATTTGTCTTGAATGGATATTTTCTTCCGAAGATAAAAACATATCTTCCGAAAGATGAAAATTTGTCAAAATCTATGAAAAACTCTTCAGCCAATTTTATCCCTAGAAAACGTGAGCTTATGAAGGTGATAGACTAGACAACTTAGGACACACAGATTTTAAGAAATAAAATGAATTAGTTTTTAAGAAAAAGCTACTCAAGGTTAATCATCCCAATAGCTGATATAAGATATTTAAATCTTTATTCATCATAAGCTTTTGTGAACAAATCAGCATATTGTTCATTTGTATTAACCTTAACTAGTTTAATTAATCCTTTTTCAAAGTTATCTCTAACTAAATGATACCTGATGTTTATGTGTTTTGTCCTTGAGTATTGCACAGGATTCTCTGTGATAGAGATAGCTCTGTTGTTGTCTATGTGAATGGGAGTCTCCTTGAAGTTAAACCCATAGTCAAGCATCTGATTCTGGATCCAAAGCACTTGAGCACAACAACTTGCAGTAGCAATATATTCAGCCTCAGCAGTTGATGCAGAGACACATGATTGTTTCTTGCATTGCCATGAGACAACCCTTCCACCAAGGAACTGACATCCCCTAGACGTAGACTTTGCAGTCATATTGCAACCACCATAGTCACTACCTGTATATGCATACAGATTGAAGTCAGAATTTTTGGGATACAAGAGGCCCAGTGTTGGGGCACCTTTGAGATATCTTAGAATTCTTTTGACAGTGATGAGGTGAGACATCCTGGGGTTGGCTTGATATCTTGCACAAATGCATGTGGCAAACATGATATCAGGCCTGCTAGCTGTAAGATACATAAGAGACCCAATCATAGCCCTGTAAAGGTGTTCATCCACACACTCTCCTTCAAGATCAGGCCCAAGGAGTGGTTTCTTGCTATGGGTGTCTTAGCAATCTTACAATCAGTCATGTTGAACCTTTTGAGTATATCCTGGACATACTTTGACTAACTTATGAAGATTCCATCTTCAACTTGCTTCACTTGAATGCCCAGAAAGAAATTTAGTTCCCCCATGGAACTCATTTCAAATCTGTCTTTCATCAGCGTCTCAAAGTCTTTGTAGAGCCTTGGATTAGTTGAACTAAAAATGATGTCATCTACATACACTTGAACTAGCAGTAAGTCATTTCCCTGTCCTTTGATGAAGAGAGTTCCATCTATAGTACCTCTTCTGTATCCATGCTTGCAGAGATACTGAGATAGAGTCTCATACCACTTTCTTGGTGCTTAATGTAGTCCATAGAGAGCCTTAACAAGCTTGCAGACATAATTAGGGTGATCAGGATCTGCAAAACCCGGTGGTTGTTTGACATACACCTCTTCATCAATCACCCCATACAGAAAAGCACACTTGACATCAAGTTGATAGACCTTGAAGTTCTTGGATGCAGCAAAGGCCAAGAATATCCTAACAGCTTCTAGTCTTGCTATAGGAGCAAAGACATCAGTGTAATCAATTCCTTCTTCTTGTGTGTATCCTTGAACAAATAGTCTAGCTTTGTTCTTGATGACAATACCTCTATCATCTTTCTTATTCCTAAATACCCATTTGGTTCCTATAGTAGTCTTCCCATATGGAAGAGGACAAAGGTTCCAAACCTTCTGTCTCTTGAATTGAAGTAGCTTCTCCTGCATGTCTTCAATCCAACTTCCATCCTTCAGAGCCTCATAAACTTTCTTAGGCTCTATCTGGGATAAGAAACAAAAGTGTAGACAAACATTTTCTTAATGGGTTTGTCCTCTTATGCTTACCCCGGTGTCAACATTTCCAATGATGTTTGTGGTAGGATGGGACTTGTGGATCCTTAGATGAGGGATCACAGCAAGTTACTGAGACAAATCTAAATTAGAGAAATTTAGATCTGGCATAGATGCTTCCTCCACCACTTCAACACACTTATCAAGAGAAACTTGATCCAATGAGTGTGTGACATCATTGACATGTTAATCTATGGATGGTTATCAGCATCCAGAAATTCTTGATCATTATCACCACCACCATTGTCTTCTTCTGCATTTGAAGTTTCTTCGTTTGTCTATTGTGCCACTGAGCTGGAATTTGAAGACATCTCAGATGGATCAGCTGTAGTTGTTATTGTTCTGCTGATAGAAACCTCATTTGCTGAAGTAGTGACAATTGGAGCTGAAGATGTGTAACTTGAAGGTCTTCTTAGCTCAAATCTTGGATCATGATCACCTGGAGGTAGAATGTCAATAGACCCTGAAACATTCTCACAAGATTTGTTAAAACAGTTTGTAACTAAGTCAAGATCAAAAAGCCAACCCGGACCAGAACCTTTCACACTGGGAGTGTGCTCATTGAAAGTCACATTGGCTGAATCCTCAACTACTCTAGTTCTGAGATTGTATACTCTATAAGCTTTAGCTTGGGAAGAGTATCCAATGAAGTATCCATCATCTGATTTCTCAGTAAACTTGGCAATTTGATCTTTGGTATTCAAGATGCTGCATGGACATCCAAATGACCTGAGAAAACCAATGAAAGGTTTTCTCTTGTGCCAAAGTTCATAAGGAGTCTTAACATTGGTCTTAACCACTAAAACTCTATTCTACACATACCAGGCAGTGTTCACTGCCTCTGCTCAAAAGGTGATGGGCAGTTTAGAGTCAGACAATATGGTTCTAGCTGCTTCAATCAGTGTCCTTTTTCTCCTCTTAGCAACACCATTTTACTGAAGAGTCCTAGGAGCACTGTATTGTCTTGTAATACCCTTTTCATCACAAAATATATCAAGAATTTGATTCTTAAATTCAATTCCTCAATCACATCTTATGGTTTTGACCTTATGATCACATTGATTCTCAATTCTTAAGATGAAATTCTTCAGAATCTCAGGGGTCTCATCCTTAGTTCTAAGGAAGAAGACCCATGTGAATCTTGTAAAGTCATCTGTGATCACCAGACAGTAAAAGGTCTTTCCTAAACTCATTACACTGGTGGGGCCAAAGAGATCCATATGTAACAAGTATAGGGGTGTAGTGATGGAATATCTTTCCGTAGGCTTGTGAGATACCTTGTGTTGCTTCCTTTCAGGCATGCAACACAATGGTCATCACTTGTAAACTCTTTCCTTGGCATTCCAGTTACCAAATCATTCTTAATTAGCTTATTCATATTCTTAAAGTTTACATGGCAAATTCTTTTATGCCAAAGAAAGGACTCATCACTATTGGCTTTAGATAAAAAGCATGAAACTTCTTCTGAGGGAGATGTTTCCTGCAAATCCATCTTATACATGTTCCCTTTTCTGGGGGCTCTAAGCAGAATATGCTCATGAGGAATAATCACCCTAGGCTTGAGAACAATGCACTCATGCTCAGTAAAGAGCATGTTATGAGTCTGATCACAAAATTAGGATACATTCAGAAGATTGTACCTAAGCTCCTTGACAAAGTTTACCTTCTCAATGCTGAGCTTACCATTTGTGACATTGCCCCTTCCAGATATGTAACCTCCTTCATCTCCTCCAAAAGCAACTGGTCCTCCATAAATCCTTTCAAAGTTCTGGAGTAGTGACCTATTGCCTGTCATGTGCCTGGAGCAGCCACTATCAATGATCCAGACATTTTTGTTTGTCTGGAGATGTTCCTACACACAGAAAATGATTAGTTACATTTGGAAACCCAAGCCTTATTGGTCTTGAGCTCATCAAAGGATGTAAAAGGTAATGAAACAGTAATAGATCCTATGGTTGTGCTCTGGGAATCTGTTGATGTTGTTGATGGAAAACTTTCAGTCATTTGGTCTTTCCTTGACTTCCACACCACCTTTGGAAGTTTGGACCTGACCTTAGTCACTTTGGAAGCTTTTAAGACTTCGGAAGTTTTGATGACTGAACCTTCGGAAGATTCTACTAGCACTGCAACAGACTTTAGTGCTTCGGAAGTATTCCTTTCTTCCGAGACCAAATTTTCTTCCGAAGGCAATTTCCACTTACCTTCTTCTTTCCTTTGGAGCTTCCGAAGGAGACAGATTTTCCTTTCGAAGCTGAGTTCTTCTTAGATCTCTTAGGAGTCTTCTTCTTGGTCATATGAAGAGTACCTTTTGGATTGTATGGACAATCCATAGCAAGATGAGAAGTCCTTTCACACATAACACAACTTATTTTCTTCTTTCCAAGAGTTTTCTACTGAGAACAAGGCTGACTTTGATCACTTCCCTTCTCCACCTTCATCTTTGTAGATGATGAGACATCCCCTTTGGGCTTAGGACTGTTCTTGGAGTTGGATGGTTCAGGTTGTGTAGCAGTGGTACATAACAAATCAGCCTTCTTCTTAATGCTGAGATGATTTGAATATGAACCAGAACTCTTTGCAGAAGAATTGAGGTTTAAGTTTTTAGTCTTGACCATATCAAATCCTGTAG
>CM044015.1:22050641-22075641 GCA_024085815.1 Flaveria linearis | reverse complement strand
AGGGAATAGTTTTGATCCTGATAAGGACTGTCAACAGATGAAGATCAAGATTCAAAGGTTTCTTCAAATTTTGTAGAATCAGCCTAGGGGAGTTTGTAAGGAATATACTTAGAAGCTGATGCAATTAAAGAACAACCAGAGCTCTCAGAATGGACATATGAAGTAAATGGAAGTTACTTCAGAAGATTTTATTTAACTCATTGAATTATGCTAAGTATTAAATCTTTCAAAGCCAAAAGACCATATCTTCCTAATCCAAAAGACCATATCTTTCGAAGCCAAATATGAAGTCTTCCGAAGTTTCAGCCGAAGCCAGAGACTGGTGTTTTCGAATACAAAGAATACATATTTTTTCTGAATCACCTTTTGACAAAAGTTGAACCACTTTCATCTGCCATCTCTAAAGACTCACCAACTTATATGAGTTGGTGAAAAGTCAATACTTTTGTTAATCTGTAGATTAAGGTATTTTGTCTGTAAATTTCTACTTTTATACTTTTATCCTTTTTATAATATATTAGGATGTGAGATATGTCATGTCATGGTCACAAGTCAAAAGACAATCGGTCTTTTGACTCTACATTGATCTTGTTGTTTATATTAGTGTTTCCCGCTGGCCTTCAAAGTATGACCGGTTGTAGGATGTAGTATAAAATATCTTAAGTACTTGTCTTTAGAAATTGCTTTGTAACACTTGAAAAATAACTTGAGATCAATATAAATCATACTTGAAAACCATATTATCTTGTTCTTGTTCTGACTCTATACTTGTATTCTTAGTGTCATCATAAGTCGGTTTCCTATTTGACTTATTAGGTGTTCTAAGTCTCTACTTATTGTGAAAATGTTGTGCAGGATCGGTGTTGGTCACTAAACAAGTGGTTTTTCTCTCAAACTCACCTAGAAAAACACTCAGAAAGAGTCCTAACAAGAGTTGATTACAATATAACAAGTAGCAGAATGATAATAAACACAGGAAGTAAATTTTCAAGGTACTTTTATATATTGATTCTCAACTCAAAGGATTACAAGACTCTTACAAGCACAATCTCTCTATCTATTGAGTTACAATGAGAACTATATATATAATACTACCTACAGCCGGATATACTTTGATTCCAGCTGGATACCTATAACCAAAAGCCTATACTACAAGACTATAGGTTAAGGTATCTCGGATATTTTATCTGAGATTTGGTAGTCAGGACATGTCCCTGACTTACCTTTTGTCACCAACTAAGGTTGGTAACATATACTATCATAAAAAGGTAAACAGTGGAATAAAGTATGGTCAACTGCATGGCTCTTTAGGAAGAAACCATGCTGTATCAGAGGTCTGCAGCGGAATGTCAGAGACCATACTTATGTCCACTGATTCATAGCAGTGTCTTCCGAAGGTTAAGTTGCTTCGGAAGAATAACTTCTTCCGAAGCCACTTATACTTCGGAAGACTGCTTCTTCCGAGGTTTGGCAACTTCTTCTTGTCTTCAGAAGTAGAGTTTGTCGTCAGAAGTTGGTCTTTCACTTGTCTTCGGAAGAACTCTTCAACCTTCGGAAGTTCACATACTTAGCTTCGGAAGCCTTTGAATGTAGCACCAAAATTGACTAAGTAAAGTAATTTTGGTTGCACCAGCCTTTCTTTTGATCCAACAAAGTCCCCCTAGGCTGATGCTACCAAAACTTTACTTCTCTCTTCTTCTCAAAACTTTCAGCACTAAGGAAAGTAGATATCTGTCTGTTTCCTTGTTTTTCCCTGATGTGGTGCTGAGAAGTTTGTACAAATCCTTGGTAGACAGAACATCCAGTCTGTTACCTTGGATTATATATACCCTTTCATGTGGCCATCTAAAAAGAGTTAGTTGATGGGAACTATAGTCATATTCACATCTAACTATGGGTTCCAATTCCGGACCCTCCACCATCTGTAGAAAGGCTGCGCCCTTGGTGGTAGGTCTTTCCTTTTCTTCCTGTCTTCTCAACTTCAACTCTTCATTGATCCTTGCCTTTGCAGTTAGCTCAACCAAGTAAATACTGCTGAGATGATTCCTGATGACAGCAGCAGTCTTAGAGTTGGAGGGGTTGGAGAATGGCTTCTCTGTAAGCTCAGTAATGTCAAATCTACTGAGGTGCAACAGAGAAGTGGCATTGAACTGGTTGATTTCACCATTCTCCCTTTCCACAACAAAGTTGTAAGAAGCTTCATCGAACCTCCACTGGATTATGCTTTTCCTAGGTGCAAGAGACTGACTAGGAATCCTGTCCTCCTTTCTTGTATCCAGCAGAGTCGCCAGTTTTCTTCTAAGTCTCTTCTCTTCAGCATTCAGAGAATCAGAGTTGAGACCAAGAAGTCTTGCAGCCTGGCCTAAAGTTCCTCTAGGCAAATCAAGAAATTGATCTAGTGTGAGGGAACTTGAAGAGTCATCAACATAGGTGATGTTAATGAGATCTTCCTCACAGGAGATATTGCTCAGAGTTATGCAGTTATTGAGCTTTGTCTTGATTTCCTTAAACTCTTTAAAAGAGAGATGTTGAGAAGGCTGAGGGGATGATCTGGGTATAAGTTGGGTAGGTTTGGGTTCAGTGGTTCTGGGTTGTGTTTGGGTTGAAGGATTGGAAGTTTAGGTGGTTGAGGTGATTAAGTGGGTATGGTTAGAGTTGTAGGTTCAGGAGTGAAGGGTTCATCTGAGGGTTCGGTATTGACGGGGAAGGAGTATGGGATTGGTTCTTCTGGTGCTGGTTGTTGTTGAGTGGTTGGGGTGAAGATCATTCCCTGTCCCCTTCTGTACATCTCTTTCCTTTTTCCCATACGGATGTCAGCTTTGATTTCACTAACAATCCGCTGGAGTGTCTTTTCAAACATGGGACCCACCTTCCTACCAGAGAAGTCATGAGCCCGGAGATAGTCTTTCATCCAGGCTTTGTCACTGAGCTTCTTGGTTGCAGAGGTCCTTGCTACGTCTTCTTTCTTCCTCTTTTCTTTGCTCTTTTCCCTTGCAGCCTTCTTTCTTTCTTTCTCCATTTGATCTTGCTCTTTTTTATGGAGCCAGAGGATCGTGTCATTGTCATGTGGAGAAAGTTCTTGAAGATTAAAGCCTCTAGAAAGTAGTAATTTTATCCTAGCTTCCCTTAGCTGCAAGGCAGCTTTCCTCTGTTCCTCCTCTTCCCTCTCTAAGGCCAACCTGGCTTCTTCTTCTTGTTTTAGCCTGGTTGTCTTCTCCAAAGTCACTAACTCCTCTAGTGGTAGCAGGAGTACTTCTTTATTTGTAGCTCCTAAGTTGATGAGCTGGTCAATGAGTTCCTCTCTTTTCTTATTGTTGATTGCCTCCTGATTGGCTGCAGCTACTTTTGAACTAGTAGCTAGCGACTTCTCAGCAGGGAATCTACCTTTCTTCTTTAGCTTCTCAATCCTTTCCTCTTCCTAAAGCTCTTCCGCGGTCATCTTCCTTTTTCCTTCATCTTTTGAAGAGCTTGACTGTGGTGGTTCTTGGATAGAAGGTTCAGATTGAGAGAGAGGCTCAGATGGTGTTTGGGATGGAGCAGGTTTGAGTAAGTCCTCATTATTCACCTCAGATGCCATTTCAAGGATTGCATCTGTGATGATTAGATCCTTGGACATCTGGAACAGTCCTTCCACAGCTTCTATCTCAGCTTCGAAAGATTCAGCTTGTTCTTCCGAGGCTTTAGCTGGTTCTTTCGAAGCTTTCCTTGTGGCTTCGGAAGTTGAAGGAGATGCACCTTCTGTCCCAATTGTTTCAGTTGCTGGGCCATCAGTCCCCATTTCTTCTTCGAAGTGAATCTTAGGTTCCATGTGGACCTTAGGTTGACCAACTTCTTCCACAGTGGTAGAAGGTGCGGTGATCCTTTGAAGCTCTTCAGCTTCAAAGTAGATCAATGTAGGATCAAGGCTTGGCTGATCAATGGTGGATTTCCATACAAACTTGATAAAAAGTCTGTAGAGATCCTGAATCATCTGTGGGTCAATCTGAATGACAGATTGAGATGACTTGGGCATAGGGATGATGTAGGAAGTTGAAGCTTGGACTGGTGGTTCCTCATGTGTTTGTCTCTGAACATTCTCCCCTTTTTTGGTAGCATCATCTTGAGAGCTAGATGTACTAGAGGAAGAAGTCAATGAGACTTGAACTGGTACATGCCTAACAGACCTCTCTGGCTGTGTCTCAGCTAGTTGAGCCTTGAGATTGTCAATCTCAAGTTGCTGAGTGGCTGACCTGTTCCCTAAGATCCTAACCTTAGATTCAAGGTTTGAGACTTTGGAGATCAAGTACTGAATGGTGAGTTGCATACTTCCCTCATCTTCATATGAAGAATCACGGGGAGATGAGATAACATACCTAGTATGTTCAGTCTCACCACCAGATGTGGCTTCTTGGCACCCTGGATACCTTTGCTCAAGGTCATCTCTTTCAGAGATATCAATAGGCAAAGTTGCCGTAGACTCAGTCTGATTGATGTCACCACTGTCCTGAGAGCTCAATGAGAGACTCTGAGTAGTGGCAGATGAGCCTACATAAGTCCCCTCCACATCAGTGGGACTCACCTCAGTTAAGGTATGCTGATGGGGGCTAGAGATAAGGGATGTCTCCAGGCTCTGTTGATCTTGAAGAGGGTGTGGTAGATCAACTTCATTGCCATGGAGAGATGTTATCTCTTCATCAGTTTTAAGTAGGAGATCAGTGAAGGATAGGGAGACTAAACCTACTGATCCGGGACCTTGATCAATGTCTACAGGCATTGAGCCTCTGGTGGGGCTGTCCCTAACTGGCTGCACAGGGGAGTATAAAGACTCACCCTGTGGCTAAAGGCTTGGGTGTCGGGCTCTTGGGTTTGAGACTGAGGAAGCTCAAAACCCAAATTGAGGTCAAAGGTGAAGGATGGTGTGACCTCGGAATGAGTGGGAGCCCATTGTTCCACTCTAGTCCTTTTGGATTGAACAGGAGGAGCTTGTTCAATCAGAGTAGATTGAGCAAGGGTTTGTTTGGGGCGTCTTTGATATGTGATTGTGATGGGTGGAGAAGGTAAGATGATATTTGTGGTGAATGTTGCTGGTGTGGGTTCATCACCTGTGGGGTTAACAGGGATGTCACCAGGAGCTATGAGCTCAATCATACCTGGAAGTAGATCAGTGTGTCTTCCAGTGAAGTTGGTGGACACCTTATTCATGATCTTGAAGATGGCAGGCCTCATGTGAGGGACAATCAGAGCAGCTGCACAGACAAGCTGATTCTGGTCCAACTCAAAGTTGATAATGTGCTGAAGGAATCTAGGGTACATGAAGAATGTGTCCCTTTGTAGATTCCCTATGAGATTGGTCAGCACAAACCTTGAGTAGTTGAAGCGCAGGCCTCTCACCAACCCATGAACTAAGCATCCTAGTTTATAGGGTATTTGATCCCATCCCCCTGACTTATTAGACAAGCAGTGGAGAACAATTTGCAGGAGAAACTTCTAGTTGTAGGAGAAGTTGAACTTGTATACAGTTGACCTACTTACATCTCCTCCATATCCCATTAGAGTGTAAGTGCTTTTTAAATCGTCCTTGGGAAACTCAGTGGGAGCTCCTTCATCCTGAAGCTCTAGATGCTCTCTGATGAGTTGTTCAGTAATAATCAACTCTTGTCCACAAATCCTGGTTCTCAGTATACGAACCCCATTTAGGGTTTCTGCTCGACCATTTCCCTAAAATTCTGCCATTTGGTTTGAGTAAACAGAGGGGTTAACGGTAAGGGCTGTGAGGTAGGTTGATTCAGAGAGAAAGGTGATGATTTCAGAGAAGTCAGCATCTCTTGAAGAATCAAGTAGTGCGACTTGGTTGTGCTAAGGGTTTAGCGCCATTGTGAAAGGTGAATGAAGATCAGCTTGAAGTTGGGTGAAATGGAAGTGATGAAACTTTTAGGGTAGTAAAATGGTAAAAGCTAAATAGGTCTGGATTATTTAAACAGTGGGGATGACTGTGGGAGGTTATGGTGGTTTTCGGCGGTTATGATGATTTGCAGTTATGAAATGACAATGGCGGCAAGGGATAAGTTTAAATAATCTGACAATTATTAGCAAAATCTTTACCTTTTACAGAGTGGGGCCCAAAAAGATATCCGTTACACAGTAAAAACTCTCTTTTCGAGTATAAAGCATTTCTGAAGGTAATTTGTCTTCCGAAGGCAATTCTTTCTTCCAAAGCAAATCATTGCTTCCGAAGGTAAGAATTGTTTTCTTGAATGAAGAGTTTTATAAGCTTCGGAAGTAGATCTGATGTGAAATCAATCGCTTCTTCCGAGACTAAAAGTTCTTTCGAGAAGAAAATTTCCATGGAGGAATTTGACTTCGGAAGATATTAAAGAATATCTTCCGAGAGTTAATTCCTCTTCGGAAGAAATCTATACTTAGAATATATCAAAGAGTTCTTTTGTAACAGGGCTTAAATTGTATTGACACGAGACATTACACATTTAAAAAGCTTTCAAAAGAGGTAGTTTAATCAATGTTTATCATCCCAATAGCTGTTATAAGTTATTTAAACCTTTATTCATCAAAAACTTTGGTGAACAAATCAGCATATTGTTCATTTGAGTCAACTTTGATTGACTTGATTAGATTTTTCTCATGAATATCTCTAATGAAATGATACCTGATATCAATGTGCTTTGTCTTGGAGTGCTTTACTGGATTCTCAGGGATGGAGATAGCACTGTTGTTGTCAATATGGATAGGAGTGCTCATGAAGTTGAAGCCATAGTCTAACATCTGGTTCTGAATCCATAGCAGCTGAGCACAGCAGCTAGCAGCAGCAATATATTCAGCTTCAGCAGTTGATGTAGATACACAGGATTGTTTCTTGCATTGCCATGAGATGATCCTTCCACCAAGAAATTGACATCCTCCTGATGTGGATTTCTTGTTAATGTTGCAGCCACTATAGTCACTGTCAGAGTATCCATAGAGATTGAAATCACTATTTCTTGGATACCAAAGACCTAGTTTAGGTGTTCCTTTGAGGTATCTGAGGACTCTTTTTGCAGCAGCTAGGTGAGACACCTTTGGAGCAGCCTGATATCTTGCACAAATGCAAGTAGCAAACATGATATCAGGTCTACTAGCAGTAAAGTACATCAGAGAACCAATAATTGCTCTATACTGATGTTGATCAGTATCCTCCCCCTCAAGGTCAGGGCAAAGGTTATGGTTTCTGGATATGGGTGTCTTGGCTGGCTTACAGTCCTTCATCTCAAATCTTTCTAAGATGTCATTGACATACTTGGATTGATTGATGAAGAATCCTTCCTTCAATTGCTTCACCTGAATTCCAAGAAAGAAGTCTATTCTTCCCATGGAACTCATTTCAAACTTCCTTTTCATGATGCTTTCAAAGTCTTTGCACATTTGGTCATTTGAGGAACCAAATATGATGTCATCAACATAGACTTGGACAAGCAAGATATCCTTTCCAGACTTTCTTATGAAGAGAGTCTTGTCAATGGTACCTCTAATGTAGCCACTTTTCAGAAGAAATTGAGATAGAGTCTCATACCACAACCTAGGTGCTTGGTGCAGCCCATATAGAGCTTTGTCCAATTTGCACACATAGTTGGGATGATGTGGGTCTTCAAATCCTAGAGGTTGGCATACATAGATTTCCCTATCTATATCCCCATATAGAAAAGCACACTTGACATCGAGTTGGTAGACAGTAAAGTTCTTGGATGCAGCATAAGCAAGGAAGATCCTAACTGCCTCAAGTCTTGCAACTGGTGGAAAGACATCAGTATAATCAATTCCTTCCTCTTGGGTGTATCCTTGAACTACTAATCTAGCTTTGTTCTTGATAGTCAAGCTTTTATCATCTTTCTTGTTTCTGAAAACCCATTTAGTGCCTATAGGTACTTGACCAGAAGGTAGTGGGCATAAATTCCAGACCTTTTGTCCTCTGAATTGAAGCAGCTCCTCTTGCATCGATTCAACCCAACTACTATCTTTCAAGGCATCTTCTACCTTCTTGGGTTCCATCTGGGATAGAAAACATGAGTACAAACAGACATTCCCATGATGTGTCTGTCCTCTTGTTTTCACACCTTCAGAGACATCCCCTATGTTGTTCTCAGATGGATGAGTGTTATGAATCCTAAGACTATGAATCACTTCCAGTTGCAGAGATAGGTCCAGGTTGGACATATTCTGATCTGGAACTGTACCACTCTGTCCAGCTGCTGTTTCAAAGTCATTTAATGAGGACTGATTGAATGACTGAGAAACATCATCAATGGTTGGCTGTAAAGTAGTATTAACAATTGTCTGTTCCTTCGAAATACTACTTCCTTCAACCTGGTATTGTACTGGATCAGCTGATGAGTTTTGAGGTTCATCAAGTGATTCACTTGTTGAAGCTTCACTATTCCTTGAGACAGTTACACTATCTGATCTGTGAATGGTTAAAGCTTGTTGCCTTTCAGCTCTTGGAGAATTTGGAAGAGGTCTGGGTAGCTCAAATAGTTGAGTAGCATCAGCATCAGCATCACTTTGAGCACCTGTTCCAGCTAAAACATTCTCACAAGATGGTTTAGAATATTTTGAAAACAATTCTAAGTCAAAGATATAATCAGGTCCATTCCCCCTAACACAAGGAGTGTGCTCATTAACAACTATATTGGATGACTCCTCAAATTGTTGATTCTTAATGTTGTACACTCTATAAGCTTTGGAGCTAGAAGAGTATCCAATAAAGATAGCATCATCTAACTTCTCAGCAAACTTTGCTAAGTTGTCTTTTGTGTTAAGTATGGTACACCTGCTGCCAAAGGACCTTAGAAAACCAATGAACGGCGGTCTCTTGTTCTATAACTCATAAGGGGTTTTTCCATGGGGCTTAACTACAAGAACTCTATTCTGCATATAGCATACAGTGCTGACTGCCTCTTCCCAGAATGTTAGAGGTAGTTTTGAATCAGCTAATATAGTTCAAGCAGCCTCAATAAGTGTCCTGCTCCTCCTCTCAGCAACACCATTTTGTTGAGGAGTTCTGGGAGCACTATATTGTCTGGCAATCCCTTTTGAGTCGCAGAATGAGTCAAGAACAAAGTTCTTAAACTCAGTCCCTTGATCACTTCTAATGATTTTAACCTTATAATCAATTTGATTTTCTATTTTAAGAATAAAAGATTTTAAAGTTTCAGCAGTTTCATCTTTAGTTCTTAAAAAGAATACCCATGTAAATCTTGTAAAATCATCAACTATCACAAGGCAATATGATTTCCTTCCAATGCTCATTATACTTGTAGGACCAAAAAGATCCATGTGCAATAAGTGTAATGGAGTAGTGATTGAATTAGCACATTTGGATTTGTGAGATGTCCTGTGTTGTTTCCCTTTCAGGCAGGCAACACAGTTGTCTTTGCAGAAAAATTCCTTTTTAGGCAAACCATGTATCAAGTTATTTTTAGCCAATTTATTCATTGTCTTAAAATTTACATGACACATACGTTTATGCCATAGTGTTGATTCATCACTATCAGCTTTGGAAAGAAAACATGATACTTCACCCATAGGAGAAGCATTGTTCATATCTAGCTTGTACATATCCCCTTTCCTGGGAGATCTAAGAAGCACCAATTCTGAAGGAATTGTCATCCCTGGTTTGAGGATAATGCACTCATGTTCTGTGAAAAGCATTTGATGCTTTTGGTCACAGAATTGAGAAATACTTAACAGATTGTGTTCAAGCTGTTTGACAAAGTGAACTTTTCAATGTTTAATCTACCATTGGATATACTTCCTCTGCCAGAAATATATCCTCGGTCTCACCTCCAAATTGGACAGGCCCTCCATCATAGTTCTGGAATTGTTGAAGGAGAGATCTGTTCCCTGTCATGTGCCTGGAGCATCCACTATCTACAATCCAGATATTGTTGTTCTTTTCAAATGGATGTCTCCGCACATAAGATGAGATTGTTAATTTTGTTTGGAAGCCCAAGCCTTGCTGGTCTTGGGCTCTTCCAAAGATGATGACATGATTGAACCAGAAGATATGCATTGGGGCTCAATAGAGGTCGTTGAAGCAGAGGTTTGGGCTGCACTATTTTCCTTGATCTTCCAATTCATCCCTTGGTTGATCTTTGAAGATGAGCTCGTTGAGGCTATTGCAGCATGGACTTCTTCTAAGCTTCTTTCTTTTTGGAAGAAGCCTTCACCACCTTTTATTCCAAAGTAGTCTTCTTCTGGGTTGGTTTCAGGAAAGCCTTCTTGTTCTTCTGAACCTTTGAAGTTTTGGCTTCCAAAGCCATTTTCCCTTCGGAAGAAGTACTTTCTTCCGAAAGCAACTTGGCTTCTAAGACCGGTTTTCCCTTTTTCATCACTTGGACCGTTTGAAATGGTCCGAATGTGAAACCTTCCCTGACTCCTTCTTTTCTAACATTATTTGCATAATGTGTGCTTGTTAGATTGTAGTAATAATCTTTTTCCATGTGGTTGTGAAGACCACACATTATGCATGCAATGTTAGTCTTTTGGGAATTCAAAGGTTGCTGTTTCTTGGGCTTCTTTTCCTTATCAGCAACTTTTCCTTTCAACTTCTGATCCTTTGATAGGACAGGAGTGCTGGTATTACACTCCTTTCCTGAATCAGAGGTACCTAACACTTGAAATCCAGCTGAGATAAAGACACCTTTTTGCTTTGGGTCGATCTTTAGCTTAGACTCAGCAACTTTCTTGGCAATCTTTCTAGCAGCTTTAGCTCTGCTTCTTCTTGCCTTGGTGGTTAGGATTTGATCTTCACAGGGTGAGATGGGTGCATTTACCTGTTTCTTCCCTGTGGTGGCCACTATTGTTGCATCCTCCTTCAATTCTGGTGAAGAAGGGTCAGCAGTTGGAACCTCTTACTCTTCAGTACCACATCTAGGTTGTCTAATAGACTCATAAGAGTGTGGTGGAGCAATTTCATTAGTTCCCAACCCACCTTTGTTTTGATAAAACATTTTGGAATGGGAGGATGATGCAAGAATAACTTGGAAGTTTTCTCAGCAATAGCTTGCTTCCTGGCCTGAGCCTCAGCAGTGACAAGCTGGGCTTGAGCTTCAGACAGCTTGGATATCAGATCTTTGATTTGAGTCTTATAGTTGATTTGTTCATGTTTCAAAAGAGACACAGTTTTCTCTAACTCATCAATTTTCTTTTGATAGTCAGATTCAGCTCTTTTAAAGTCAGATTTTAAGATATTTAAAGACTCAACATCAGATTTGATTTCCATATTGTAATCCTTGTAAAGTTTAACTTTAGCAATACAGGCTGGAGTGTAAAGATTTTCATATATCTGATCATCATTTGTTCCGGCCATGAGTGCTTGAGCAGGAGTCACATCTTGTACCATGAAGCTCCAGTCAACATCTTGAGCTATTGCAGCTATTTCAGTTGTCTTTTCTTGAGACTTCGAGGTTGAGGGATGTGTGGAGGCCTGTGGGGTTCCCGGGTTGTTCTTGGGAGCCTTGCATTCCCTAGCAAAGTGACCCAGTTGGTTGCAGTTGTAGCACCTTGCCTTGGTCTTGTCGAACCCAAACTTGCTGTTGACAGGGTTTTAAGGGAATTGCCTTCCAGTTCTCTTAAAGAACTTCTTCGCTCTGTAAGTTAAAAGAGCCATCTGTTGGACAATGTCCATATACTCTACATCATCTGGACTGAAACACTCAAGGTCATCAAAGCAATATTGAAAATCACCAGAGTGTCCACTTCCAGAGACAAAGGCACAACTATCCTGAAAGGAGTTGTGTTGAGCCTGTTGAGACCTTGGAGTCTCAGGTAGAGTAATGAAGGGTCCATTTTGTGAGTTGTCAGGGTAACATAGCAACTGATGTTGTGGTTCTATGCTTTCCCTTTCAATCACATGAAGGGCTAAACTCAGTTGGTTATTGGAGTTACCAGAGGAGCTTTGCATGTTCATCTCCATCTGGAATGCAGTCAGAATACCATATAACTCTGTGTGAGTAAGAGTTTTAAGATCTGATGTTCTCTTGATCATAACACAATAGTGTGGCCATAGTTTTGGAAGGGAAGACATGAACTTCCTAACTATGTCCCTGTTCTCAAGAGCTACTCCAATATCTACCAGAGTATCCACTATCTCAACATACCTGAAGTATTGTTGAGTCAAGGTCTCACCAGCCTTGAAAGTGAAGTTTTCAAACTGTTGCTTTAAGAGATCCTTCTTCTTCTCTTTAGTCTCCTTGGATCCTTCATACATAAGCTTCAGTGCATCCCATAAGTCTTTAGCTGTCTTGCACTTCTTGAAGCCTCTGTAGATGGAATTTGGAAGAGCAGTTTGAAGACATGTCATCGCCCGTTGATCAAGCTCTATTCTTTTTTATCTTCTTCTGAGTAATCGTCCACATCTTTTGGAATGATACGATTACCAGTAGCAGAAGTAGTGCTGGGTATGAAAGGACCATTGACAACAGAGTCCCACATCCTTGAGTCTTGACACTTGATGAAGCCTTCCATTCTTGTGCACCATGTGTCAAAATCTTCAGGGGTGATCAGTGGGAACTTAGTCATGGTACCAGTTTCTATATCAGCTTTTGTGAGAGTGGCCATTTGAGTGAATGGGTTGTAGGGAGGAGTGAAAAACAAGTTGATTTGGATGGTTAGATCACGCAATCAAGAGCCAAAGCTCTGATACCAATTGCAGGATCGATGTTGGTCACTCAACAAGTGGTTTTTCTCTCAAACTCACCTAGAACAACACTCAGAAAGAGTCCTAACAAGAGTTGATCATAATATAACAAGTAGCAGAATGATAATAAACACAGGAAGTAAATTTTCAAGGTACTTTTATATATTATTCTCAACTCAAAGGATTACAAGACTCTTACAAGCACAATCTCTCTATCTATTGAGTTACAATGAGAACTATATATATAATACTACTTACAGCCGGATTACTTTGATTCCAGCTGGAGACCTATAACCAAAAAGCCTATACTACAAGACTACAGGTTAAGGTATCTCGGATATTTTATCTGAGATTTGGTAGTCAGGACATGTCCCTGACTTACCTTTTGTTACCAACTAAGGTTGGTAACATGTACTATCATAAAAAGGTAAACAGTGGAATAAAGTATGGTCAACTGCATGGCTCTTTAGGAAGAAGCCATGCTGTATCAGAGGTCTGCAGCGGAATGTCAGAGACCATACTTATGTCCACTGGTTCATAGCAGTGTCTTCTGAAGGTTAAGTTGCTTCGGAAGAATAACTTCTTCCGAAGCCACTTATACTTCGGAAGACTTCTTCTTCCGAGGTTTGGCAACTTCTTCTTGTCTTTGGAAGTAGAGTTTGTCTTCGGAAGTTGGTCTTTCACTTGTCTTCGGAAGAACTCTTCAACCTTCGGAAGTTCACATACTTAGCTTCGGAAGCCTTTGAATGTAACACCAAAATTGACTAAGTAAAGTAGTTTTGGTTGCACCAGCCTTTCTTTTGATCCAACATGTTGTATTGATCCCCTTTAACGGCCCTGCAGCACGTATAGAATCGAAAGTATTACCAATTGAATATGTTGGCGTCTTAACGAAATACACAATTATGTTTTTAGTTCGGGCAATGATAAATGGGTTTTGTCAAGACATGAGACGGGGACTTTTTTGGTTCGTTTGAAAAACATGTTCAAACATGTCGATTACACACATGAACGGGTTAAGTGTTTATGGTGATGTTCCTTAAACTTTGAAAGTATCCTAGTCTCATTCTCACTCAATTTTGGTTCAAATCCAATCATGGTGCAAAATTTTTTCTTCTTAATGGATGGCGGTTAGAGAAATATTAATATTTACCAACTCTCCACCGGTCATAACTCATAACATCCCAATGGTCTTATCAGTAATCTTTTCAGCTGGTTTATACGATGAGTTCTGAACATAATGATCCTCATCAACAAGAACACCCTTATTCCAAGAATAATTAAAAGAGTAAAGACACAATCATACTTATGGTTATCAAATAGAGAAAAAAATCTCCATTGTCAATGGAATGGTTGGTGCAATTTTAGTGTTTCAACTTTGTTCGGCGCGTGAGGTGTGTATAATAATATCTATTTTGATAGTGTACCATCCTAGAATCTTGCAAGGGCTTATCTGGTACTATAATTCAAGTTTTGCTGTCAAAGGAAAATAAATAAATACACATTTTATTAAAATTAAAATAAATATAATATACGATTTACACGACGAAGATCTTAAGCTATTGTCAATAGCATGATGCTGTCGTTGCTATAGGCTATAATGAAGGCAATTAGCTCCAAAAAGTTAGTCGCTATAGTTGCGTTATGTTTGAACAACCATTTGGATAATTGACGGGCCACTGGCCTACTCGTTTATTCTCTGTACTCGAGTACATAATCTTAGGGCTGTATGTTGGCACATCGATTTGTCCCTCATTAGTTCTAAACCTAAAACCACCATGAGGATGAACCCATCTTAATTAGGTGAGAAATCCTCTGCACCAAGCTAAAACTTAATTTTTTTTTTCACAGATAGAACTCAAACTGAATATATTTCAAATTTAATAACGTGTTGAGTATATGACGACCTCTTTGAATTAATAATCATTGAAAGCTGTATTATTTATTGTTCAGATATTTATAAATGTTTGTAAGGTTGACTTTTAATATTTCTAGAAGTAAGTCTTATAATGTTACAAATGTATAATCAATGTTTTGATAATGGTGTTTAAAAAAGATTATAGATGAATTTCTTAACTGCATTTGCCATAGATGACGTCTTTATGACATTTCGTTTGTAGAACCATCGAATTATTAATGATTCAATCCGGGCCATTGATTTCTGTAACCATCAAGAAAATTCTACAATTCTTACCTTACCTAAAAATATATACATCTTTACATGCACTACAAACATCTTTTTTTATATTTTTAATCCCACATTTAGAAAAAAAATATAAAGTTTTATTATATTACTCATACTTACAGATACGTACAAATCAATTAAATTGATAATTCTAAAATATTAAAAAATATATCAATCTGCATAATTATATTTACTAATAATGTCATCACGCGCGTTGCGCGAGGAAATTCACCACGGGATCGAATTTGAAACTTAGAAACAAAAACACATAGTAACGCTATCACTTCATCGCAAATAAAATAAACGCAAAAAATTATAAAACAAACTTAGCTGACACAACTGCTACAAAATAAAAATTAAAAGAATTAAAAAATAAGTAACAAAATAAACACGAATACCAAAACACATCGTAACGGCGTTACTACTTTGACGCAAACATAGAAAATAAAAAAAACTTAGATTGCACAATCATTACACGACGAAAGTTTAAAGAATTTAAACATTAAGTAATAAAATAAAGATTGAAAGAAAAAATATGAAAAGGTAATAAATAAAAGAGAGTTATTCTCTATACATCTAAGGTTCTATCTACTGATACTGTGGATAAAGCCCGTCGATACTCCCATTTCATAGAAGGTATAATGTATAAATTTTTAATTTCTTATCAAGTTAAAATCAAGTTATTTATCAACCAAAAAGTCTTAATATAGTTATTTTTAAAGTTAGTTTAAATAAATTCTAATTATTATATTAAATTATTATGACATGGAAATTAAACAAAATGCATGCAAATACCTTGCTGGTCTGGATAATAGAAAAAAATAGCGTAAATTATCCATTTTATCAACCAGAGGGCAGAATGTAAAAAACAACAACATTTTAATGATAAAACGAAAAGAACAAAAACCTCCCATAGCATGGAAATACAAAAAAGTTAAAAGTCACTTAGCCAACACTCATCTTTTATATAGATACTAGCTTTAGTAAACCCGTATATTACACGGGTTGAATAAAAAAATATTAATATAATAATATTTATTAATTATAAAATGATATTTTAACATATAATAAAATAATAATATCAACTTTTTAAAATTTTATTTTTAAACTTTTTTCTAAAAATAAATAAACAAATCGTATAAAAATGTTACTTTTAATAATTTTCCCATTATAACTCTCAAATTTGATTATTTTTTGTTTTTAAAAAAATTGACTTTTTAAAAATATCAATTTTAAAAAAATTTGTATTTTAAAAAAAATATGCTTTAGAAAAATATATTATTTTATAAAAACATTATTATTTAGAAATAATATTAATAAATAGATTTATTTCTTAATTTTATTAAATCTAAAAAGTTGTAAAGGAATATTATTAATAATTAAGGTAATTATTTAATAGGAGAGAGAGGCGGAAAAATTTTATGAGAATGATTGTGGTGCTTCCACGTGTCATCTTAAGATACCTTTTTATTAAAGTAGGTAGATTAATATAAAAATGTGCATATTTATAAACGCCTATGAACACACTATCTGTCTAGACTTGTAAATTTAAGTATTAAGTTGTATACATTGTTACCTAAAAAAAGCACGTAGAAGTTAATAGTAATAAGTTTATTTTTTTATGTAATTTCTCTTTGTACACATTATAAATGTAAACATTCTTTTTGTAACTATATATAAACATAAAACTAAAAATACTATTATTTATGGTTTGCTAAATTTCAATAATCCCAACTTTCATTTATTGACCGAGATTAATCACAACTCAAAAAAATAATTACAGACACTTTAAAATTTGAACTTATTTTTCAAGTTTGAACTTATTTTCCTTCAACGATCTATTAGTAGCTGAGTGTTAACTCCATTACTTTTTTAATGAAATGTGACCAACTTTGAAATTACTTTCAACTCCGTCGCCGCCTAGCCTCCATCAAGACCGTTTTCTGGTCTAGCCTGTATTGTCACTTAAAATCTAACACCAACGAGTCAAGTGATACTGTCACACCCTCAAAATCCACGTGTGGAGTTTTACCGTGAGGCGTGTGAACAAATCAGGATTACAGTCAATAGTTACTCAGAATGACTCTACATGTCATGTTTAAAATAAAACAAACTAAAGTTCAAAGTTTAAAATCATACGGAAGCGTATTATAAACAAGTCAAACCCAAAGTGTGTAAATGTATAATATGGCAAAACATGCGCCATCCAAATGTTTGAAACCCATAATTAAAAGACAAGTAAATGTGTTTATAAAATAAAGCCTTTGAATGCATGTTGGACCCGTGTTGTGCTCCTACTAGCAAGCTGAGATATCGACCTGAGAATAGCATACTAAAAATGTCAACACAATGGTTGGTGAGTTCAAGAGTTGGCGTTTAAACATAAACAGTTTAACAGTTGTGATATATATAAGCAGTGTATTGTAACAGATAGCTAGTCTATTAACAATAAATATTAATTCATAGTGATTTCGCAATTGAAGCTGACTGTGATAGTGTTTGCCTCCTGTCACGACTTACAAGGTCGTGACAAATGTTCATAGGACAAATTGCACCCGGTTGACCTCGAGTCACACAGGTGGGGCTCATCAGACCCAGTAGTACTTCCCAAGTTTCCCCGCTATTCAATATTAACAATTTGAAAGTGTGAGGACTTTCCATGGTAAATAGCACTATATTAATATTATACAGAACTTAAATATATCATGTGAAATTACAGTATGATCTCCCTCGTTAAACAAAGAGTGGGGCATAAACCCACCTGATATGCGTAATGAGTACTTAGAGTTTACTTGGAAGAAAAGAGTGGACAAACAACCTTCAGAGGTTACCTATATCATGTAAGTACATGAGTACGTGTAAACAGAGAACATGTGAAACCCTAAGTACACTAAAACCAAAGACTCAAGGTTTCAGAAAAAAACACGTTTGACCCAGTTGACCCGTTTGACCCGTTGGTGACATTATATGTTGTAAACCAATCAAACAAACATAATCATACGTCATACAAGGTCAAATCATGCATAACCTACTCATATGACCCATAACTATGAATTATCATAAACAGGTCAAAACAGATAATTTATCAATTAATCATCCATACTAATCAACAACACATTCAACATGTCCATTACATTCAACATACACCAAGATGATCAATTTCCAGTCCCAAACGTGATGTCATAGTTACTAATCCACATTCAACATTATACATGATCATCAAAGTACATAAATCACACATAACTAAATAGGCACTCCATACAACCTATTTAACAGGTTCTATCACCTTAGAAATCATCCATGGACACACTAACATGCTCCTAATGTCCCAAACATGCTCAAACTATCATCCTCCAAATCTTGTGTAAATAAAGTTTCCCTTTTGGGAAAGTACATCCCAAAATCTATCAAACACCCAATGTATACACACATTCATCAATAATATGCCATATCAAGTTCATAATAACATCTAAGCATGATCAACAACATCCAAATATCATAATTCATCAATCTCATATCTAAAAAGTTACTACTTTTGGAAATCTATGAACTACAATATTCATTCTTGGTTTTCTAGCATACATATCATCAATCTAACATACATATGCCATCCTAACACTTCAACAACTTCAATTCAACATCAAATCATCAAATCATCATATCATGCAAAATAAAGTTACTATTCTTAGTAACCTATGAGCAACGCCCTCAATTCATCAATTTCTTACAAGATCAATGTATTCTAGCATTCATTCAACCAAACTAACATCATAACATCATCAAACAACCATCAATTTGATCAATCATGAAGTTTCCCCAAATCAAGTTTCTAGTTTGACCTAATTTGGCTAGAACATCCAAAATCCATAACAAAACATGAAATTGATACCTAATCTAGCATCAATACAACAATACTAACATGGATTAACCATCAATTTCATATCATCATCAAAAGTTTTGGATTTGGGCTCCTCAAGAAAACAAAATTCGCAAAACATCACAATACTAACCTGTAGATGAGTAGAAATCAACAATTGGACTTGTAAAACACCTTGTAACACTTGGAATCCACCAAAATCGAATTGTTCTTATCCTTTCTTGATCAAAATCGCAATGTGAGAGGGTGGGGAAGGGAGGTTGCGGCCGAAAATGGGTTTGGGGAGGGTTTAGGGTTGTAATTTTTGTAATATTTGGTTAAAAGGTAATTACAAATTAACCCCTTGATTTTTATTTTATAAAACCAATCTTTTTAACACTTTATAAGTAATTTCAACTACAATCTATAAGTATTATTAGCCAACAATAATAATCTTAAACATTGACAATAATTCACACAACACACGAAAATATACATACAACACATAGTCACGTGATCGCGTAAAAATTCTACAAAATAAATATTTAAAAATTTATAAAATCATGAATCACATAATCACAACTAATAATCAACATTATTAATTAGATTATCATTGATTATCATAGATTATTATTATTAAGTCACCAACGTTCAACGATAACTAGTGTGTGCTCACGACACGTGTATGCAAGACTTAACGGAACTAACGGAGTTTTGGTAACGGAAAATTACCGGATGTCACATTATCCCCATGTTGAAAGAATTTTTGTCCTGAAAATTGTGTTACATGGTAAGAGTGTTCCAGCACGGGTCTACTGCATTGGCACACAGAAATTCAAATCGACTGAGTTTTGGGTGAGTTGTCACATCATCCCCATGTTGAAAGAAATTTCGTCCTGAAATTTAAATCAATATCTTCGTCTGCAGGCATCGTCTCGAATAGCTGAGGATACTTAAGCTTCATTTGATCTTCTCGTTCCCACGTGAATTCTGGTCCACGTCGCGAGTTCCAACGAACTTTGACTATGGGTATCTTGCTTTGCTTAAGTGTTTTCACCTCATGGTCCATCATCTCGACTGGTTCTTCGATAAAGCGTAATTGTTCATCCACTTGAACGTCCTCTAGTGGTACAATTAGTATCTCGTCAGATAGACACTTCTTCAGATTTGAAACATGGAACACATCGTGGACTCCACTCAGTGAATCAAGTAAGGCTAGTCGATAGGCCACTGGACCTATTCTTTCCAATATCTCAAATGGTCCAACATACCTCGGATTTAGCTTCCCTCGCTTGCCAAACCGAACTACGCCTTTCCATGGTGAGACTTTCAATAAGACCTTGTCGCCAATCTGAAACTCTAAAGGTTTCCGTCGTTTGTCAGCATAACTTTTCTGTCGGTCTCGCGCTGCAGCCATACGGTTCCCTATCTGTACAATCTTCTCAGTTGTTTCATGTATTGGCTCGGGACCTGTTAGTTGACTATCACCAATTTCAGCCCAACAAACCAGTGATCTACATTTTCTCCCATACAAGGCTCGAAAGGTGCTGCCTGTATGCTAGTGTGATAACTGTTATTATAGGAAAATTCCACCAATGGCAGGTGAACTTCCCAGTTATTCCCGAAATCAATCACACAAGCACGTAGCATATCCTCCAAAGTCTGTATGGTACGCTTACTCTGGCCGCCAGTTTGTGGATGATAAGCAGTACTCATATACAATTGTGTACCCAGAGATTTCTACAGTGATTGCCGGAAGTGTGATGTGAAACGAGCGTCGCGTTCAGAAATAATCGAGATCGGTACACCGTGTCTCGAAACGATTTCCTTAAGGTACAGTCGAGTTAATTTCTCCATCTTATCCATTTCCTTGATTGCAAGGAAGTGAGCAGACTTTGTCAACGATCCACAATAACCCATATTGTGTCACAACCAGTATTAGTCCGGGGTAACTTAGTAATAAAATTCATGGAGATTTGTTGCCATTTCCACATTGGTATCTCGGGTTGTTGTAACAGTCCGGATGGTTTCTGGTATTCTACCTTTACTTTCGAGCAGGTCAAACACTTGCTCACATACGTAGCCACATCCGCCTTCATGTTAGGCCACCAGTAGTGCGCCTTTAGGTCATGATACATCTTGTTAGATCCAGGATGTATAGAATACCTAGACTTGTGTGCCTTACTCATAACTAAATCCCTCAGATTTCCATAGACAGGTTCCCAAAGTCTATCCATGAAGTACCAAATTCCATCACCTTTCACTACCAATTGTTTATCCATTCCCCGTAATGACTCAGAATTAACATTTTCCTCTTTTAAGGCTTCTATCTGTGCTTCTTTAACTTGTTCAGGCAGATGAGTACTGATTGTAAGCTGTAAGGCTCGCATCCGCCTGGGTTTAACTGTTTCTTTCGGCTTAAGGCATCGGCAACCACGTTCACCTTTCCAGGATGGTACTTGATAGCGCAGTCATAATCGTTCAGAAGCTCCACCCAATGTCGTTGCCTCATATTCAACTCCTTTTGCTCGGAGATATGCTGAAGACTCTTGTGATCAGTGTAAATAGTGCATTTGGTACCGTACAAGTAATGTCTCCAAATCTTTAAGGCAAAAACTACCGCACCCAATTCCAGGTCATGGGTGGTATAGGTCTTCTCGTGAACCTTTAGTTGTCTCGAGGCGTAAGCTATTACCTTGTCACGTTACATCAGGACACAACCCAATCCTTGAATGGATGCCTCACAATACACCACGAAATCATCCGTTCGCTCTGGAAGTGCCAATATCGGTGCACTACAGAGTTTCTGTTTTAATAGCTGAAAAGCCGCTTCTTGACTTTCACCCCATTTGTATGTCGTTCCTTTGTGGGTCAAGGCCGTGAGAGGTTGTGCAATCTTAGAGAATCCCTCTATGAATCGTCGGTAATACCCTGTTAACCCCAGAAATTGCCTTATCTCATTTGGTGTTTTGGGTATAGCCCAATTCTTTATCGCCTCAATCTTGGCAGGATCAACATGTATCCCCTTCTCATTAACAATATGACCTAGAAATTGCACTTCTCGTATCAAAAAGTCATACTTGAAGAATTTAGCGTATAGTTGCTCATTCTTCAATAGTTCTAAGATCAATCATAAGTGCTCTTCATGGTCCTCCTTGGTCCTAGAGTATATCAGTATGTCATCGATAAACACAATAACGAACTGATCGAGATAGGGTTTGCACACGCGATTCATGAGGTCCATGAACACCGCAGGTGCATTAGTCAACCTAAAAGGCATGACCAAGAATTCATAATGACCATAACGAGTACAGAATGCAGTTTTGGAGATGTCTTCTTCTCGGACTCTGAGTTGATGATAACCAGATCTCAAGTCAATCTTCGAATAATAGCTTGATCCCTAAAGCTGATCAAATAAGTCGTCGATACGAGGTAAAGGGTATCAGTTCTTTACCGTGACTTTGTTTAACTCCCTATAATCGATACGCATTCGAAACACGCCATCCTTCTTCTTAACAAAAAAGACAGGGGCTCCCTAAGGTGAAGTGCTAGGTCGAATAAAGCCCTTATCTAAAAGCTCCTGAAGTTGTGATGACAACTGCTGTAGTTGTTCGGTGCTAATCGATAAGGTGCCCTAGCAATCGGGGCTGCTCCGGGAGTCGGTTCGATCTGGAATTCCACTTGGCGGTGAGGTGGCAGTCCGGGAAGATCCTCTGGAAACACCTCTGGAAAGTCACGCCCTACGGGAATGTCCTCCATTCTCCTTTCTTCCGCTTGCTTATCGGTAATGAGTGCTAGAATAGCCAAACGACCTTTTCGCAACAACTTTTGTGCTTTCATGTACGAGATAATGCCTATCACTGCACCACTCCTATCACCCGGACCGTAAGAATTTCGTCACCAGTAGGAATTCGTATGATTTTCTCATGGCATATGACTTCTGCTTGTTTATTAGAGAGCCAATCCATGCCTATCACCACATCAAAACTTCCCACTGTAACAGGCATAAGATCTATAGCGAAAGTATGACCAGCAAGCTCTATCTTGCAGTCTCTAAGGATATGCGTTACATGAATTCGCTTACCATCAGCCAATTCTACGGCATACTTAGACTCCAATGCAGAAGGCATATCGCTTAAGGGACTACAAAACTTATTAGAGATAAACTCCTATCGGCTCTAGTGTCAAACAGTACAAAAGCAAAAGGACCATTAACAAGAAATTTACCAGTAACGGCAATAGCATCGTTTAGAGCCTCGCCTGAACCCATGACAAAGGCTCTCCCTTTGGCTCCACCATTGTTGCCACTATTATTGTCACCATTACCACCGTTGTTGTTATTGCCACCGTTCCTATTGCCATTCCCGTTTCTTCTCAGTTAAGGACAGTTTCTCTTATAATGCCCTTCCTTTTCACACTCAAAGCAGTCCTTTGGTGTTTCTTAGGGTTGCTGAGATTGCTAAGGTTGTTGAGGCTTCGTAATCAGTTCTTCACGACAATCCTTTGCCACGTGTCCAACCTTCCCATAACGCTGGCATAAAAAGCTGTCACACCTGCCAGTGTGGTGGTAGTTGCATTGGTTGCATTTTGGATTTTTCCCCACGTATCCACCTATTCCTTGGGATGATAAAGACGATTAGTTAAGGTTGCGATTGTTATCAAACCGCCTCTATTGTTGTTGCTTCTGATGAGGTTGATGTTGCTGTGGTTTGTTACCATATGACGATCCCTTGCTAGCATTGTTCTCCCACTTGCGTTTGTTATCGGGCATGCTTGCAACAGCACCCCGCTTGGGTAACTTTCCTTGTTCCACAGCGTGGTTAGTAAGAGTGTGAGCCAGTCATATAACGTGTTGAATAGTAGGGAGATTTGCAGCAGTCACCATTTCTCCGGCACCAAACCACGTAAGTAGAGCTTAATTCATCAACTCGGCGGGTCAACCATGCCAGGACAGAGTGTCGCCGGCTTATTAGACCTAGTGGTGTAAGCCTCGATGTCAAATCCTTCCATCTTTAATTGCCAGAACTCAGCTTCTAGTTTTTGAACTTTATTACGAGGGGAGTACCTGCTAAGGCTCTTCCATTGGGGTATCCTGAGGCTCCTCCATTGGGGCCTCCTGAGACTCGAATTGGTTTTCCAACTCGTGTATACGAACGATAACCTCATGAAGCTGATCACGATCACGTTCAAATTAGCTGTCAACTCGGCAACCTGTCCACGCAAATCCTGGATCTCTCCTGTCTAACCGTCCTTGCATCCTTGCATATCAAGCCACAAGTTTTCCATTTACTTGTACACTCTGCTATCTGTAGTCGATCATGCGGGGTCACCAACATAGCGATAGCCCTAAAAGATGTGCGAGGTAGGGGGTATAATATGGTGTCTCTAGACACGGTAGGGATCATAAATGAAACATTTTCCTTTTCCAGCATCCTAACAAGTGTAATGCAATACTAGTGCCAATTGTCATAATTAATCATGTCCCGCCCAATTTTTGGCTCGCGCATAAGGTATACATCAGGTATAAGTATGGGAAGTCTAGAACCATAACTTGTAGATGACGAAGGAATAACCTCGGGTTCCTTTCCCGATGCATTTCAAACAGGGGATGGAGATGATGAAGATGCCATATTGCAGTGTATGTCATGCGTATGCCAATGAGTATACAGTAAGAGGATAAGCGACAAGTAACTAACTAACTGTGTGCAGTTATAGTCTAGTGTGTATGCAACCTAGTTCCCAATAACCAATGGCTCTGATACCAATCTGTCACACCCTTAAAATCAACGTGCGGAGTTTTACCGTGAGGCGTGTGAACAAACCAGTATCACAGTCAATAGTTACTTAGAACGACTCTACATGCCATGTTTAAAATAAAACAAACTAAAATTCAAACTTTAAAACCATACGGAAGCGTATTGTAAACAAGTCAAACCCAAAGTGTGTAAATGTATAATATGGCAAAACATGCGCCATCCAAATGTTTGAAACCCATAATTAAAAGACAAGTAAATGTGTTTATAAAATAAAGCCTTTGAATGCATGTTGGACCCGTGTTGTGCTCCTACTAGCAAGCTGAGTTATCGACCTGAGAATAGCATACTATAAATGTCAACAAAATGGTTGGTGAGTTCAATAATTGGCGTTTAAACATAAACAGTTTAACAGTTGTGATATATATAAGCAGTGTATTGTAACAGATAGCTAGTCAATTAACAATAAATATTAATTCATAGTGATTTTGCAATTGAAGCTGACTGTGATAGTGTTTGCCTCCTGTCACGACTTACCA
>CM044015.1:21963141-22045641 GCA_024085815.1 Flaveria linearis | reverse complement strand
ATAAATACATGCCTAGTTCTACACAAAAGCTAACCTAATACATATGCTTGTTGCTTAGGATTCAACCAAGTGTGTGTCTAAACTCATTTGACCTCTTATTTCTATTGTCCATTGCTTGCAAAATTTCAAATAATTTACAACCATTAAAGGAATAGAATAAGTGTTTTGGGGGTCTCTCTCCCACCAACCATTCTTTGTTGTTTTTTGTTTATTTCATCAAACTTTTTATTATTAAATTCCTAACTTGCCCTTCTTCAATGTTGAAAATGTCTATAAATTCGCCTCCCACATCCCATTCTAAAGATCAAACAAGTGAGCCTAAGGAATTCAACATGTCTAACACCATTAGAATCACCACCCTTTGCATGCTAGCAATTCTTCTCCTTTCCATGGCATCGTTCACCACCTCTCGTCCAATCCCAACATTTAAAGATGTTACACCCGTCGAAACTCATCATACGGTAAGTAAAAGTTATCTTCTTTTCATTCAATAAAGATGTTACATGTCTTAAAGCATCAAAATCTTATATCATGAAATAATGATATCTCATATAGATAATTACAAATTAACAGACTAAATGGTTAATTTGATCTTGTATGAATTATGTATTATAGGAGGAAGAAGTTGCAAAGGCGAACGAGATAGAGAATTGTTCAGGACCCGGAGAAGAAGAGTGCTTGATGAGAAGAACCCTTGCTGCTCATCTTGATTATATCTATACCAAGAAGAATCAACCATGAAACCTTTAATCAATTAATTTCCTTTTCTTAGTTTATAAAGTATGTTTTTAAATAAGAAAATGAGATTTAGGGTTGTGTAATGTTGCTTAATTAGGTTGTATGATGGTTTCCATATATTCCATGGTTAAATAGCTTCAATAATTATGATCGAATATAAATAATTTTATATGCTTTCAAATGAAGTTTGAATGATCGACTCTATGATCAGTGCGATCGATATCAACCTTGACACAATTATTAATTTTCTTCATAATTGAAATATTTTTAAAATTTTATAATATAAATTATAATGTTGTGAATCATTCTGTCTGTTAGATCGAAGACATGATTGCATGTGTTTAGTGAAGAAGAAGCTCCGGTAATCAAAAAAAAATGAAGGGTTTGATCTCAGAATGATCATTTATATTGTTTCAAAATTTATATACTGCAACAACTGTGTGTTAATTAAAAAATGCGTGAAATCCAATCATGAAGACGTTGGTTATCAAATTTCAAAAATTCACCGGAATCTTGGATCGTGATTATGCCTGTAAACGAAACGAACGAACACCAACATCAGCATGTTCGTGTTTGTTCATTAAATTTTAACCAAACACGAACACGAATACGAACACAAACATGAGCATGAACATGGACACGTAATCAAACACAAATTTTCATTCATGTTTGTTCATTAAAAAATAAAATATTCGTGTTTATTCATGTTCGTTCAATAAAAGGCTAAACGAACAGTTCATGAACGTAAACGAACAGAATTGACAAACATAAATGAACACAAATAAATATTAATAAATACAAAATGCGCAAGTCTAATAAATAAAATATAATCCAAAAACACATGTAAATTAATGGTACAAATATGCACGATTCATCGAAAAATATGATTTTATCAAAAATATCCATGATGATTAATCAAGAAACTAACTCATCCAAAAAACCATATATAAATATGTACATGAAATTTGGATCCAATACACTAAATGTAAGCAAATGAACATAAACGAACGTTCACAAATATAAATGAATGAACAAAACATGTTTTCAATTCGTGAAGATAGAGCTTTCAATCTTAATTTTGTTCTTCTTTCTTGAAAAGCTTTCAATTTAAGTTTTGAAACTAGTAATTATAAAAACAAGTGCCAGCTTCGAGAATCGTCTAAAAATTTTGGGGTCTTGGGGAGTAAATAAAAAACGGGTCTTACGATATAAATTGGCTAACTCATATATAAAGTTTTAGATGAGTAGAAAAAAAATTGAAATCCTAGTTCGATCAATCGAGCGCTCTGACGTCCTGTGTTTTGATCATTCTTTTACCGCCCCCACCCCAAATCGCAAGTTATTTCTTTTGAGTTTTAAGATTAGCAGGGGCGTACCCAAGAGGTTAGGTTGGAGGCACCCATACCCCAAGAAAATTATTGTGTTAGCATATATACGATTTTATCTCGACCAACCCTAAAGATGATTTAACAGTGACCCCCATAAAGTTTGTCAACGAACCCAATGCACTTTTGAGTTCGACCCTAATAGATTATAACACTATGTTTTGACACCAAAACCAACAAAAACAATTTGAGATTTTAATATCTTGCAAATATAGACCTATTATAACCAAATTAACACATATTTACCGATTAATCATTTATACAAAATTTTAAATCTAATAAAATATTAAAGTTAATTTCTCATTTACATTATCTTATTAGTTGATTATTTACTAGATTAATTATTAACACATTTATGACAACTCACCCGAAACTCACTCGATTACTTTGTGACAATGCAGTAGACCAGTGATGGAACACACCATACCAGTGATGGATGACACCATGTAACGCAATTTTTGGGATGAAAATTCTTTCAACATGAGGATAATGTGACATCTGGTAATTTTTCATTACCAAACTCCGTTAGTTCCGTTAGGTCTTGCATACACGTGTCGTGAGCACACACTAGTTATCGTCGAACGTTGGTGACTTAAAAATAATTAATAATGATAAACTAATAATAATCTAATCAGTAATATGATAATTGTGTTATGCTTATGTGTTTACGTGATTTAAATATTAGTTGTAAATTTAATCGTTTAACGTGAAAACGTGTGTATTTAATCCGTATGTTTTGTATTTGGTAAAGATAAAACAAATAAATGTTATCATTGGTTTATATATTTATTATTTTAGTTAGAAACCTTTTAAAAATAGTTTAAAACTTAGTTTTATAAAAAAAATACAAAATGCAAGGGTTTAAAGGGTAAATGTGATTAATTAAATTAAAACAGAACAAAAACCCAACCCTAAACCCCTCTTGCGGCCGCGACCCCCATTCCACACACACACACTTCGATTTTCAGCTAAGAACAACAATTAAACATTGATTTTTGATCGATTTCAAGTGTACAACAAGTTAGAATCATCAAATGCAAGCCATTACACGTTTAAAGGTTAGATTTTTACAAGATTTATGGTGTTTTTGATGTTGGCCGAACCCTAGTTCGAAAATAGGGAATTGAATGTTAATTTTTGGTTGTTTGATGATGTTGTAATGTTAGTTAGGTTAGATTGATGATAGTTTATGTTGATTATGCAAGAAACCTATGATTTTGATGCGTTGTTCATAGGTTACTAATAATAGTAACTTTATTTGCATGAATATGATGATTTGATGATGAATTGATGTTGTTGAAGTGCTTGTGATGATATATGGATGTTAGATTGATGATGTGAATGCTAGAAACCTAACAATGAATGTTTTAGTACATAGATTGCCAAAAGTAGAAACTTTTGTTCATGAAGATTGCGAAATTATGATGATTAGATGTTGTTATGTAAGGCCTCGTTTCCGGGACGCTTACAGCTGGTCATTCATCGCACTTAAAACATATAATTAAATGACTTTACTAAAATCATGCAGCGGAAACTTTTAAAACCAACAATTCATTTCATTTAAATGAACACTTTTGCAAAGTAATACATCGTTCATTACAAAATATCGCTCGTTCGTATTATAATGCAAAAACGTTAAACAAAAGAATGTCATCCAAAAGGAGCCGAGTAGCCGTCCCGTGCCATCCTCAGCAACATACCTGCCAACTGGAAATACATCAAAGTCAGCGTTACTGAGGGAGTTCTAGTTTTAAAATAAAACATACTTTACTTCCTTTATAAAACCATTCGTTCATTATTATCTTCCATTACATTCGCTACATTCTTTCATTCATTAATCATCGCACGTTACTTTATCATCTGCATCATTCGTTCATAACATCATTTCTTCCGTTCGTTTATTTCATACATATCGCACTTTTCGCACAAATCGCACATTCGCATCTTCGTACCCATAGTACATATCGCACAATTCGCACCAACGGAGTGGTCACTAGGACAGACCCCCCCTGTGTGTGTGAGAACTCGTAGGGTTTAGCCAGAATCACACGCCATCTCATGGGTTATCCAAAATCGCACACTACATAACCCACATAAGGTAGCCAAAATCACACGCTACATAGCACACAGTAAATACCAGATCGCACGTATCGGAGCAGTTACCAAAACTGAACTCCCTACTATGTCTATGATCCCTTATGATATCCATCGTACATATTGTACAAATCGCACCAATGGAGTGGTCACTAAGACGACTCCCCCTGCGTGTGTGAGAACTCGTAGGGTTTAGCCAGAATCGCACGCCATCTCATGGGTTAGCCAAAATCGCACGCTACATAACCCACATGAGGTAGCCAAAATCGCACACTACATAGCATATAGTAAATACCACATCGCACGTATCGGATCAGTTACCAAAACTGAACTCCCTACTGTATCTATGTTCACTATGAGTTAGCCAAGATCGCACGCTATAATACACACACAGTTGAGCTAACAACTCTCAATGAGTTATGAACCTCCTTTCTTTCTCTTGCAAGCCGTCCTTACTCTTATTCATTCGTTCATGCTTGCATTCATTCTTTACGTTCCTTTTTTCATTATCTTCCACTTTACATTTATTAACGTTCATCGTAACCACGGGAAGACAATCATACATAATAATGAGGAACATAACAACATACAACATCAATCACACAAGGCAACGTCGCACACCCATAACATACATCATGCATAACATACAACATGCACAATCACACAACATCAAACATCTCACGAATCACGCGCATCACATCGTATAAAACCATACGGCATCACACATCGTCATGCATCGCATCATCATCATCATCATCAGCTCATCATCATAAATCACCTTACATCATCCATGCCCATCACATCATCTACAACCCCAAAGGTCCGAGCCTACGTCCGCACTTTCCCGAAAGTCGGACAATACTATGGTCATTCGGGCGTATGGACCCTATTCGGTCGCATGGCCTTCCATGCTTATGAGAACACTCAGACGAATGGACCTCCAGTCGCATAGCCTCCAATCGCATGCTTCCCATGCGAATGAACCTCAGTCGCATGACATCCGGGCGTATGGACCTCAGTCGCATGACCTTCATGCGACTGGCCCTCAGTCGCACACCTTTTGTGCATATGAATCTCAATCGCACGACTCATAGGCGTATGGACTCCAGTCGCATGACCTCCAGTCGCATGACCTTCATCTATATTTCATTCAGTCACATGATCTTCATCCGCATCTCATTCAGTCGTATTACTTTCGTGCGAATGAACCTCAGCCGCACTCCTTTCGTGCGTATGGACCCAGTCGCATGCCACTCAGACGCATGGACCTCCAGTCGCATAGCCCTAGCTGGGCGCAGAATGCAGTTCATCCCGAACTGCAGCTGCCAAGTTCAACCTCCAAACTTTTCCAAACCTCTTTTAAGCTCAAATCAGCCATTCTAAACCTTAAGGAAGCATACCACGACACTCAAGCACAATAAAGCCCGAAATCAAGACCCAAACGAATCATACACATACACATACATAGACAAACGGTTTTACACCCAAAATACCCAAAACAATTTTCAGATGTGTTCTAGCCCCAAAATCATTCAAAAACATGTAAAAGAGGGGTCCTAGAACTCACACAAACAATTCCGTCGAGTAGAGCTTCGATTTGATCCGCTACACTTCGATTTTCACGCTCGAATCCACCCGAACCAAGCTTTTCTCCCTTTTTCTCCTTCTCTTCTCCCTTGGCTGAGTTTTTGGCAAGAATGGGGAGGGTGTGGGCTGCCCTCCCCCTTTTATACCCCCACTCATCCAAGTTTCTTCACGTTTGGCAAGTTTGGTCCCTCAAATTTGGGCTTTATTTCTTTTCTTCTTTCGTCGGCTTCAAAGAAAATTTCCGGGTGTTACAAGTCCACCCCCCTTATATAGGTTTCATCCCCGAAACCTGTTATTCTTTAAACAACTACGGGCGATACTATCTCATCTCTTTTCCGGTCTCCCACCTAGAATTCAATCGACCTACGTCATTTATCAACACACGACTTCTTGTCTATCTTTGGCTACCTTCATCAGGGCTTTGATCCTTTCGAGCTTCTCAGTCGTAGCCTCGATCACCTCAATACTTCCCTTACGGCCTTTGGTTTTCGACCTTCACTTGTAAACAAGTAAAGCATTTACTCCCGTACTCCACCATATCACGCTTCATACCCGGCCACCAATAATCTTTACTCGGGTCTCGGTACATCTGACAGTTGGGATATTAGTGTATCCATATACCTTACATCGGCCAAGTAGGCAATACTTTCATGCCTCATGCACTTTCCCGCCACTGCCATCGAAATCACCTTCGCAATCGTCGTGACTCAATCACCTTAAACCGTCACCGTGATCCCATCAGGCGCTGTCAACCGTATCATCTTTTTGCGACACACAATGTTCGCTCTATAGTCTGCCAAACAATCCACTCCTAGGATCACATCGAAGGGCGTATCTATATTCCTACCACTAACAGGCAATTTAGCACATAAAGTAGCAGGAATAAAACTTTTACCAGCGCCAGAATCGAATAACACAAAGGCTAAAGGTTAATTTAATAGAAACGTACCCGTCACAACATCAGGGTCCACCCTAGCCTCCTCCTGCATCATCGTGTAGGCGCTGCGTTCGCCCTCTGTCCTTCTCCTCCGGTCCTCTTCACTCCCGAACCATCCGCCCTTGCCTCTTACAATCCCTGCTTATGTGGCCAATTTCTCCATAATTGTAACATCTCACAGTCCCACATTCTCTAGCCACATGACCAGGCTTCCCATACTTGAAGCAAGTATTTGGTCCCCTTTCGCAATCTCCCGAATGCTCCATCCCGCATTTACCACACCTATTCGACCCCGCACCAGGTGTGACCACACGACGGTCATCCCCCCGTGCGTGCTTATTATTCGTCGGGACACCACCCCGTCCAGTTCTCTTCCCCCTCCAGTTCTGGTCTCCATCACCTTTCTCGCTGTCTTCAGCCACCACCACTGCAGTTCTTTCATCGTACAACCTTCCTGCCAAATCAACTGCCGACCTAAACGTGCTCGGTCTAGCAGCGCTCATGTGCCTACGAATATCCACCGGCAAGCCCTGAATATACCTCTTAATCTTTCACGAAAGAGGTGTCAACTCATCCGGCACCAGCCGTGCCATTTCGTTGAATTTGGTTGTGTATTGTTGATGCGTTATTGTCCCCTCCTCCGGCTGCTGGAACTCCCTTTTAACTTTATCCATCTCACGGTGAGGACAGAACTCCTCAATCACCAGCCTTTTCAGCTCTGACCATCTCATCCTTCCGATAGCCCGACTACCCTCAACTTGGACTATGTTGTCCCACTAGCACAAATCTGAGTCCACGAAAGAGTGGGCAGCAAACTTTACCTTCTGGTCTTCCCGGCACTCGCTGATATTTAGAACAACTTCCATTTCCCTCACCCATCAGTGAGCAGCAGCAGCAGTGCCATTACCATCAAAAGTTGGGGGCTTCCACCTTTGAAATGCCCTGTAGTTACAGCCTCGTGTCGCCTCCGGCGTAGGCTCTTCTTCTTCCTCTTCTTCTTCCTCTTCTTCTTCATCATCAGATAGAACCATCTCAGTCTCGGGCTATCTTCTTTCACCCGTAGGTCTGCTTCATTCCTTCCTTTCTCCTTCCCTCATAACCTTGATAACTTCAGTCACCACAGAAGGTAAGATTGTCTACATGACCTGATGAACTTCTTCAACAACAGCCTCCTTTACCTAGGCTCTCAGATTGGCACTCCCATCACCGCCCTCCGGATGAGGGGTCTCTGGTTCTTCAGGAACCACCTTTTCCACCCAAGGTCTTCATCTTTTGGGCCGTGGTTCAACACCAGGCCCACCACGACCTCCACCCCTTGAAGCTTTAGAAGATCTACCACCGGCCATCCTTTAACACACACTGAAAGATTCAAACACCAACACGGTCATTCAAGGGAACAACTCAGTTTATGTCAAGTATAGTAAGTCCCTAATTACAGTGGCCAGTTGTGATTAGCCACTTACTATACTCTTCATACCTCGAGCATTACCTGTCCAGACTACATCAGTATCTAAATCTACCAGCAACACATAAACCACATAACATGCGCACATAATACCGGTTAATATTAAGAAAATACCTGATGGCACGCAGCTACTCAGATTGGGATCCCTTCCCTTTCCGTCCCATTTTCAGTTTAAGTGTAGGTTTATTTTGAAAATTTACCCGTTTCATTTAAACTTTGGCTCTGATACCAACTTGTAAGGCCCCGTTCCAGGGACGCTTACAGCTGGTCATTCATCGCACTTAAAACATATAATTAAATGACTTTACTAAAATCATGCAACGAAAACTTTTAAAACCAACATTTCATTTCAGCTAAATAAACACTTTTGCAAAGTAATACATCGTTCATTACAAAATATCGCTCGTTCGTATTACAATGCAAAAACGTTAAACAAAAGAATGCCATCCAAAAGGTGCCGAGTAGCCGCTCCGTGCCATCCTCAGCAACATACCTGCCAACTGGAAACACATCAAAGTCAGCGTTGCTGAGTGAGTTCTAGTTTTAAAATAAAACATACTTTACTTCCTTTATAAAACCATTCATTACTTTCGTAAGCGATCACACAGCATACATACACATAGATAATATATTTATTATCTTCCATTACATTCGTTACATTCTTTCATTCATTAATCATCGCACGTTACTTTATCATCTGCTTCATTCGTTCATAACATCATTTCTTCCGTTCGTTCATTTCATACATATTGCACTTTTCGCACAAATCGCACATTTGCATCTTCGTACCCATAGTACATATCGCACAATTCGCACCAACGGAGTGGTCACTAGGACAGACGCCCCCTATGTGTGTGAGAAATCGTAGGGTTTAGCCAAAATCGCACGCCATCTCATGGGTTAGCCAAAATCGCACGCTACATAACCCATATGAGGTAGCCAAAATCGTACGCTACATAGCACACAGTAAATACCACATCGCACGTATCGGAGCAGTTACCAAAACTGAACTCCCTACTGTGTCTATGATCCCTTATGATATCCATCGTACATATCGCACAAATCGTACCAATGGAGTGGTCACTAAGACCGACTCCCCCTGTGTGTGAGAACTCGTAGGGTTTAGCCAGAATCGCGCGCCATCTTATCGGTTAGCCAAAATCGCACGCTACATAACCCATATGAGGTAGCCAAAATCACACGCTACATAGCACACAGTAAATACCATATCGCACGTATCGGAGCAGTTACCAAAACTGAACTCCCTACTGTGTCTATGTTCCCTTATGAGTTACCCAAGATCGCACGCTATAATACACACACAGTTGAGCTAACAACTCTCAATGAGTTGTGAACCTCCTTTCTTTCTCTTGCAAGCCATCCTTACTCTTATTCATTCGTTCATGCTTGCATTCATTCATTACGTTTCTCTTTTCATTATCTTCCACTTTATGTTACATAATACTTTCATTACATTCATTAATGTTCATCGCAACCACAGGAAGACAATCATACATAATAATGAGGAACATAACAACATACAACGTCAATCAAACAAGGCAACATCGCAAACCCATAACATACATCATGCATAACATACAACATGCACAATCACACAACATCAAACATCACACGAATCACGCGCATCACATCATATAAAACCATACGGCATCACACATCGTCATGCATCGCATCATCATCATCATCATCAGCTCATCATCATAAATCACCTTACATCATCCATGCCCATCACATCATCTATAACCCCAAAGGTCCGAGCCTACGTCCGCACTTTCCCAAAAGTCAGACAACACTATGGTCATTCGGGCGTATGGAACCTATACAGTCTCATGGTCTTCCATGCGTATGAGAACACTTAGGAGAATGATGTCCAGTCGTATAGCCTCCAATTGCATTCTTCCCATGCGAATGAACCTCAGTCGCATGACATCCGGGCGTATGGACCTCAGTCGCATGACCTTCATGCGAATGGCCCTCAGTTGCACACCTTTCGTGCGTATGAACCTCAATCGCATGACTCACAGGCGTATGTACTCCAGTCGCATGACCTCCAGTCGCATCCGCATTTCATTCAGTCTCATGACCTTCATCCGCATCTCATTCAGTCGCATTACTTTCATGCGAATGAACCTCAGTCGCACTCCTTTCGTGCGTATGGACCCAGTCTCATGCCACTCAAACGCATGGACCTCCGGTCGCATAGCCCTAGCTGGGTGCAGAATGCAGTTCATCCCGAACTGCAGCTGCCAAGTTCGACCTCCAAGCTCTTCCAAACCCTTTTAAGCTCAAATCAGCCATTCTAAACCTTAGGGAAGCATACCACGACACCATTCAGGCACAACCAAGCCTGAAATCAACACCCAAACGAATCATACACATACACATACATACACAAACGAGTTTACACCCAAAATACCCAAAAACGATTTTTAGATGTGTTCCAGCCCCAAATCATTCAAAAACGTGTAAAAGAGGGGTCCTAGAACTCACACGAACAATCCGGTCAAGTAGAGCTTCGATTTGACCCGCTACACTTTGATTTTCACGCTCGAATCCACACGAACCAAGATTTTCTCCCTTTTTCTCCTTGTCTTCTCCCTTGGCTGAGTTTTTGGCAAGAATGGGGAGGGTGTGGGCTGCCCTCCCCCTTTTATACCCCCACTCATCCATGTTTCTTCCCATTTGGCAAGTTTGGTCCCTCGACTTTGGGCTTTATTTCTTTTCTTCTTTCGTCGGCTTCAAAGAAAATTTCTGGGTGTTACATGTTAATCATGTCTAGATGTTAATAATGAGCTTGAATTGGTATATTGTTAATGAATTCATGAATGTATTGACTTTTTGAAAGATTTTAGGATGTGCTTTTCTAAAAGGGAAACTTTATTTGCATAAAGTTTTGAGAATGATGATTTGAGCACGTTTGGGATATTTGGATTGCAGGATCAGTTTTGTTAATAAAACTTGGTTTTTTCTCAAACTCACTAATACTACACTCAGATCAGATGAAGCAGAGTCTTTTGTAAGAGCTGATAATAATATACTAAATAACAGTGAACACAAGGATATAATTTTCAAGGTATTTGTATATATTACTTCTCAACTCAAAGTGTTACAAGACTCTTAGAAGCATGTTTATGAGTTACAATGAGAAACTATATATACTACTACCTACAGCCGGATATACTTTGATACCAGCTAGGAACCTATGACTAAAGCATATACTATAATGCTAGAGTTAAGGTATCTTAGCTAAAGTATTATCTAAGATATGGTAGTCATGACATGTCCATGACTTACCTTTTGTTACTAACTAAAGATAGTAACTGTACTAACTAATAAAGGTGAACAGTGGAATAAAGTATGGTCAACTACATGGCCTTTGAGAAAACGCCATGCAGTATTGTTGGTACACATGTCCCCAGTTCTAGTCTAGTGAGCTCAAATGTAATAGACTTCTATCTTGTAATACATATGTCATGTTCAATCAATCTAATGAGAATCTCTTCTTTATATGGTTGTTGATTATATAATGTTGTATCTAATTATATTATTAGTTGTTCCACGCATAATATGACCATGTTATATAGGTTTACAGTTGTGAGACACAGTTCTGAATCATTAAAGGTTCAAGAATGTGTTTGACTAAGAATCTTATTCAGTCGCACGACTGAACCATGCGAATGGTTCAATCGCACGGTTGAACTAGGAGATTGAGTCAATCGCCCATTTGAGTCATAAGACTGACTCAAGCGTACGAATGAATCAATCGTATTACTCAATCGCACGACTGAGCCAGTCGCAAGGCTCAGTCGCACGAATGAGATCTGTAACCTATAAATACCACTTAATTCGTGGAAAAACAAAACACTTAGAATATTCACAACCCTAGTCGACCCAGAGCACCCTGTTCGTCCATTCCAACTTCATAGAACGTTACTGATCATTGCTAATCAATTCTTAACGTTTTCTAATCGTTAGTTTTGATCCGGATTACGTTCTCACTGATTGGATCGCCAATCAAATAGGATTCCGCACTATTTGATCTGGTATAACTTAGAATCAGTTAGTACTCCGTACGTACACGGTCCTAACAAGTGGTATCAGAGCTTTGGCTCTTGATTCTTCGTTGATTCAATCGTTTTTGTGAAAAAGTCTATGTTTTTACGCGAAAAGATCCAATCTTTTTGCTAAAAATCGAGTCTTTACGTGTGGGTGTTCTGAAAAATCAGTATTTTTCGAGTTTCAGCCGTCTAGGGTGCAAATACTTGCGTTCTAGGTCAAAGTGTTCAAAAATCGTGTTTACAGCCAACCCAGTCGCACGATTATCTCAATCGTACGACTGAACCCATTCGCCCAGGTCTTTCGCACGTTTGAGTCAGTCGCCAGTCCATTCACCCGATTGAGTCAGTCGTTCAGCCAATCGCCTGATTGAGTCAATCCCCAACTCCAGTCGCACAGCTGAGTCGTTCAGTCTGTTCAGTCGCCTAAGTATCTCAGTCGCCTGGTCAATCGTCCGTTTGAGTCCAATCGCATACAGCTAGTGTCAGTCGCATCCCAGTCGCACAGCCCAATCGCATTAGCAGTTTAATTCACAAGTTAAATTAATAAAAGAATGGACTCAGAAAATTATGCCATGTCAGCTGGAAAGGATTCGAGGATACAGAACTTGTTGTTACTGGAGAATGAGATAGGGAACCATAACAAGCCACCTAAACTATTGACTATAGAGGACTTTCCACAATGGAGACAACGTTTTGAAATTTATCTTAATGGGGTGGATACTAACTTATGGAACTCTACTGAGGTTGGTTATAAAATACCCGTGGGGGCTGATGGTGTTCCTTTGACTTTGAGTGGACTCTCCGATACACAGAAAGTTGCCTACAATGCAGAGAAGAAGGCCTATGCTATTTTGACTCAGTCCATTCCCAAGCCTATTTTTCACCAATACTCAGAGCACAAGCAAAGTAAAAAACTGATGGAAGTTCTTGAGAAGAGGTATGATGGGAATGCTACTTTAAAGGCACTGAAAGGTAAAGCGTTGAAGAAGGAGTTTGATAACTTCTCAGCAATTGGGAATGAAAGCTTGGATGAAATCATCGATCGTTTCTATCATCTAATGAGTGAACTTCACACTCATGGTATTAAGACGTCAATGGAAGACAAAGTTTCAAGCTTGGCAGATGGTCTACCTGAAAAGTGGGATTCATTCATTTCCACTCTGCGATTCAACTCAATTTTAGAAACCTTGGATATAAATGACTTCATTCTAAAACTAAAGAGGAAGAAGTACGCCACAAGTACAAGGAAAAGAAGGGTTCTTATGCTCAAGATCCCTCACTCTACAATGTCACTCCTACCTCCACCCCTGCTACAAAGTCATCTGGTGCACCTCTGCAAACAGCCTTCGTGTCCAATGCATCCCCAACTGCTGAACAAGGCTCATCATCTGCAAATGAGTCTCATGGTGCATCTAGAGTTATTCAAAGTCCCACTGTTACTCAGTCTGCAAAGTTGATGACAGATAATCTGGGAAAAGTAACGGTGGAGGTTGCTAAAGAGCACATGGATTTACTTGCTGCTGTTGTGCATTCTTATGATGGTTTGGTGGCGGGCAAGATTAGAAATTGCCACCTTGCTGATGAAGATTATGAGCAAGTAGATGAGAATGAGCTGGAAAGAATGGATATTATGTGGGCTCTTGCAAGTGCTGTCCGAAGAGCCAAGAAATTTGTGAAGAAAACAGGGCAAAATCTCGTGGCTACTAAAGATACAACCTTTGGTTTTGACAAGTCTAAAGTCACGTGCTTCAATTGTGGAGAAAAGGGCCACTTTAAAAGAGAGTGTTCGAAGCCTAAGAAGACTGGGAACGGGAATCCATTTTCCTCGTTCAATAGGCAAGATAAAGACAAGAAACCATCGTCCACGGGGAGTGATTCTAAAGCTATGGTAGCACAAGGAGATGAAGGACAAGACTGGTCCTTTCGATTTGTGTCTGATGAAGCTAACATAGCGTCTGTGGAGGACTTGAACGAAGACTCAGCAAGTGAAGGGGAAAGCTCAGCTGAGGTTGATACTGCTGATTTGGAAGAGACGTTTGATGCTGTTGATGAAATTGTCCAGAATGAGCTGAATTCAGAATCTGAAACTCAACCTACGTCTCAGAATGCTTTCATGGCTGGCACGTCGACATCTACACAGGTACAATCTAAAGATGAATTATTTGATAAACATGCTTGTGTTGAATGTGATAAATTTAGGGAAAGCATTGATCTAAAATTTGCTAGGTTGTTAGAACACAACGATAACTTAGTAAATGACTTGAAACTGTGCTCAGAAGCTAATCGTGTCTTAAAACAAAATGAGAGCAGTTATAAGGAGAAGTTAGATGCATTGCAGAAGCAACTAAAGGAAACTGAAGTTGTTGTCTTTAACCAAGAAAATGACATTAAATACTACTTAAAGACCATTGAGGAGACTAAAAAGGACAAAGCTGTTTTACAAGTAGAAAATGAGTCTTTGACACAAAAACTACATAGTTTAGCGAGTTCTTCGCACATTTTGAAAAACTTGGTTAAAGAACGCAACAATGGGGAGGGATTGGGTTACAAGGTAGTTCAACCACCACATGAGATCCTTTTGAACACAAAACAACGTCCAATTAATAACAACCCAATTAAGGATCATGTGGTGACAACTCCTCTGGTTAGTGATCCGGACACAGCAGTTAAGCCTGCTTCTCCGGATGATGATCAGAAAACCTTAGCATCAAGCAAGGTAAATGCTGAGAAACAGGTGGAAGCAAATATTCAAACATCTCTTGGTTTGGAGTCAAAATCAAATATAACACAAACCAAGATATCTAAAACCACTCAAGTTAAATCAGTTAAAAGGGATAATATTCAACCTCCAAGACAAATTAATCAAAACATTAAACAAGTTAAGTTTGTTAAAGAGGGTAAATGTCCAAAGACTGAGACCAAAAGGCCCATTCCTGAGGTTTATTCACCGCCCCACAAGAGATCTCCTAGCCCTGACGAATGGAGATCCTGCTATACTTGTGGTCAGCGCCGTCATATTTCGACTAACTGTCCTCGCTATCAGACACCAAGAACTAAGATTGAGCTACACGACAAAGTCAAAATAGATTCAAAACAGCGTTCTAAGACTCCAGTTAGATCGAAAACCCCTATTAGGTCTAAAACACCTTCTAGGTCTTTTTCGTCTCCATCTCGCCAAAGGCAAAACAGACAAGTCTCTGACAAGTCCGTGATGCCAGAGGTAAAACCTGTTTCTGAATCTAAACCATATGCTCAAACTGTAAATCAGCCTAAGGTTTACCACAAACAATCTTTTCACAAGGATGGTTTATGGAAAGCCAAGACAGCTGGTGTGTCTAAAAGCAAGGATAATCTGAAAGTTGAGATTCCACCCACTGATAAAGGACAGTGGGTTGAATTCATGATGGTTGATTCCTCTGGGAAACCCAAGCCAGTCAAGGCTTGGGTCCCCCTCCTTAACTGATGATTTTCTCATATGTGCAGGTTGTCCGCTATAGTGCGTCTACAAATACATGGATCGTAGATAGCGGAGCTTCCAGGCACATGACGGGAAACAAGTCTCTCCTTTTCAATGTCAAACAAATTAAAGGGGGACACGTTTCATTTGCTGGTAATAAAGGAGGATACATTACCGCTCAGGGCGAAGTAGGTAATGAGAAGGTAAAGTTTGATAAAGTAAATTTTGTTCAACAACTAGAAAACAATTTACTTTCAGTGTCTCAGATATGTGACAAGGGCTTCAAAGTTATGTTTGACAACCGGAAATGTTACATACTGAAAAAGGAGATGGAGATTCCAGAGAAGCAGGTTTTGATGTCTGCATCCAGGTACAATGATTTATATGTATTGGATATGTCTAATGCTTCTACCTCTGAGTCTACAGCTCAATGTTTTCTATCAAAAGCGACAGAGAAGGAATCCATCTCATGGCACAGAAGGATGGGACACATCAATCATAGGAAGATGAACCATCTGGTTCACAACAACCTAGTTGAAGGAGTTACAGTCAAGAACTTCCAACTTCTTAATTTTTGTGTCTCATGCAAGAGGGAAAGCAGACCAGGAAATCACACAAGACCAAGCACGTCAACTCAATTGAGATGCCTCTGGAGTTGCTACACATGGATCTCTTTGGTCCAGTCAACACAAAGAGTATAGCAGGGGACTGGTACTGCTTTGTAGTCACAGATGACTACTCAAGATTCACCTGGGTGATGTTTCTGAAAGCTAAATCAGAAACGTTTGAATCATTCAAGGTACTCGTCACGACTTTGGAGTCACTCTACAAGCTGAAGGTGAGGAAGATCCGTTCTGACAATGGCACAGAGTTCAAAAATCAGTGGATGGATGCTTTCTGCAAGGAAAAGGGAATTGTTCATCAGTTCACTTCCGCATACACGCCACATGAATGGAGTTGCAGAACGAAAGAATCGGAGCTTAATTGAGACTGCGCGAACCATGTTAGCTGATTCAAAGCTCCCAGTTCAGTTCTGGAATGAGGCGGTTACAAATGCCTGCTACACGCTTAATCATGTATTAGTAGTCAAAAGGCATGGCAAGACTTGTTATGAGCTACTTCAGAAGAGAAAGCCAAATTTGGAGTATCTGGAACCATTTGGAGCTCCATGTACATTGCTGAAGAAGACTCAGGATGGCAAGTTCAGCGAAAAGCTGATCAAGGAATATTCTTAGGATACAGCATCCCAGACAAACGAGTTTACAATAACTCGACAGGTCAGGTAGAGGTGTGGTGCAACGTGGATGTTCAGAGATACATCACCCCTCCTGCTGGAAAAGGTCCATCATCATTCTTTGATTATGATGGCTTTTTCAAATCCTTCAATCTTCCACAATTTGATTCAGAGGATGAGGTTGCTACCCAGATGATGTATGATGTTCTTAACTCACCGAATCTGGATTCAAGCAACATCACACCTACTGATGGTGCCTCAAGTTCCTCAACTCCTGCTCATGAAGAGAGTGATGATTCATCAGATGATGAAGAAGCAGCTGATTCTAACCCTACGCCTACAACTAATCAACAAAGTGAGTCATCAGCTGCTGAACCAGCTGTGGGAAATCCGTATACTGAACCAGTAGTCACCAATCTGGATTCTGAGGTTGTGGTTCCTACCACACCAATGACTAGAATCAGTGTGAATCATCCCCCACGTCTATCATTGGGGACATTCAATCCAGTGTGCAGACAAGAAATCAGCTGTACTCTGCTGATTATGCTGCTGTCATGGAGAAGGGTTATGTCAATGACGGGGCTTTCTCATGTTTTGTTTCACAAATCGAGCCTAAATATGTCTGTGACGCCCTGAAAGACGAGGCCTGGGTCAATGCCATGCAAGAAGAGCTACTCCAGTTCAAGAAACTTGGAGTCTGGACACTAGTTGACAGGCCGAAAGGAGTCAAGGTAATTGGTACCAAATGGGTACTAAAGTGCAAGAAGGATGACCAGGGTGTTGTTATTAGAAACAAGGCACGGTTGGTTGTTCAAGGCTTCAGACAAGTCGAAGGAATCGACTACAATGAAGTCTTTGCTCCCGTAGCTAGAACGGAAGCTATACGTATCTTTCTAGCCTACGCCTCTTACATGAAGATCAAAGTTTATCAACTAGATGTTAAGAGTGCATTCTTGCATGGGGAAATTCGTGAAGAAGTATATGTCAGTCAACCCGAAGGATTCGAAGATCCTTATCATCGGGACAGAGTCTACAAGTTAGACAAGGCTCTGTATGGGCTACATCAGGCTCCTCGAGCTTGGTATGAAAAGCTCTCCACCCATCTGCTGAAGCATGGTTTTCGCAGGGGTGTGATTGACTGTATATTGTTCATCAAAGAAAAGGATGGTGACTTGCTTATGGTGCAGATCTATGTAGATGACATCATCTTTGGATCTAGAAATGAAGCTTTGTGCAAAGAGTTCGAATCTGTGATGAAGGCAGAGTTTGAAATGAGTGCAATGGGAGAAATGAAGTTCTTCCTAGGATTACAGGTGGATCAAACACCAACCGGCATTTTCTTACATCAGTCCAAGTATGTCGGCGATATTCTAAGTCGTTTTGACATGGAAAATGCGTCTGCTGCCGGTACCCCTCTTGCCACAAATCATGATGTGGCTCCTGATGAGAATGGGGATTTGGTGGATGCCACTATGTATCGCGGGATGATCGGATCTCTCATGTATCTTACTGCCTCGCGTCCAGATATCATGTATGCCACATGTTTATGTTCTAGATATCAAGCGAAGCCAAAAGTGAATCACTTGATTGGGGTGAAAAGGATTTTTCGTTATCTGAAGGGTACTCCAACACTGGGTTTGTGGTATCCTCATGATGATGACTTCGAGCTTACTGCGTACAGCGATTCAGATTATGGTGGCTGCAAGATGAATTTCAAGTCTACATCAGCAGGGTGTCAGTTGTTTGGAAGACGGTTAGTCACGTGGCAATGCAAAAAGCAGACCTCGGTTGCTCTATCAACCTGTGAAGCTGAATATGTTGCTGCTGCGAGTTGCTGCTCTCAGATCATCTGGATTCAACAGCAAATGCGCGACTACGGTTTGAAATTTTCTAACACTCCTATTTATGTTGATAATTCTGCTGCCATAGCCGTCACTAAAAATCCCGTTCAACACCCAAAAACAAAACACATCGGGATTAAATATCATTTCATACGCGATTGCTATGAAAAACAATTAATTGATGTGATTAAAATTAACACGGATTTTCAACGCGCTGACCTTTACACCAAACCGTTTGATAAACCAAGATTTTTATGTCTGCTAGAGGTCAACGACGTTAAAAAGAAAAGTGATGTGATTGCTGAAGAAGCAGATACATAGTCCGACTCGTGTCTATTCGTTTATTTTTTTTTTCCTTCATTTTTATTTTATTTTTTTAATTCCCATGTCGTATAAAATCCAAAAACACAAAAAAAGATTTTTTGTTTTAGAATTTTAGGGGGAGATTTATTTCAGTATGCATTTACTTAAAAAAAAATGGGGGAAGGTGAGTAAAGCTGAAAACGCAAAGACAATAAAACAGGAAATGTGACTCGACTAAATGGAAGATCATAGTACACAGGCATCGAGTTATTTGGAACAACAAAATGAGTTTCAGATCAAAAATGTTAATTAATTTACTGAAAATGTAAACCATCAGAGAAGTCTAAGTCTAACAAAATGGGAAAATGATAGTACGTTTGATTGTTACTGTAATTACACGGAGAAAGTTGATCTAGGGAGGTGCTAGTTCATCATATGATGTGTCAGTAGATTCAACATAGTAGACAAGTAGACTTCATTGGTAAACTTAATCTAAACTAAAAGGTTCAATCAACTGTGGGTTCCCATCTTATCACTGGTTAACACAATCAGTTTTTCCGATAAGGGATAACGATCAAATAAATGCCACCAAAGGTGTGCAGATGACCACAAAAAGAGCAAAAGCACGAAAAAATGAATACTAGCGTAATCAAGCTGATAACTTAGGTTGTTGGTGCGCTATGTGCAAAAGAAAATATGAAATGCTCTAACAAGGAGATAGGTTGTGTGCCACTCTGCTGTACGATGGCACTGACCTGAGGATAAGCATAACCTATATATTCTAGACTTCATTGTTGTTTGCCGCCTCTCTGCTGTGCGATGGCACTGACCTGAGGATTGGCTTCTCTTTGAAAGATCTAAGAATAGTCTCTTCTTGCAAAAATACCTAAAGACCGCTCGAAAGTTCTTTAAGGAATGCTGATTACCATATAAGTGTGGGATACACAAATGTTGTTGAAATAATAACGTAATATATTACCAATGTAAGTCAAAAGTCTGTGTATGAATTTAAAGTGGACAAGTATACTGACAATCGTTTTGAAAGCACCGACTAAAGTTGATGATCAAAGTGTGTTACTGTAACGACCCGAATCTCGTATTATGTAATTAAAATACAATTAATGTATCATGTGTTAAAACCTAATATTGTAAAATATGTTAAAGGTTAAATATTTAAGACTTAACTAGAAAATTTTCTAGTTAGTTAATAGTGGTGGAAAAATGAAAAAAATGATACTAGAGGGGTGGATCTTGCCAATTGATGAAACCTAAACATGACTATGTATGGCTTGCCATACATTTGGTGAGCATGGTCTGCTCATTCACGTTTACACACAGGAGAAGAGGAGAAGAAGAGTTTTGGTCATCTCATTGCTCAAATTGTTGGTGATTCAAGTGCAAGATCCGAAATTGAACCCTAGAAATCATTCTTCATCTTATCAAGAGCTACAAGTAAGCGTTATTTGATGTTCTTGAGGGGTAAAAATCGTCACCCACATGGTGGGTGTAGAAATTGGTGGTTTAAACATGAAACCCTAGTGTTATAGTGCTAGATGATCATGTGTATGTGTGTATTATGGTAACTAGATGTGTAATTGCTCCTTAATTGAAGATTTACATGAACCATGGAAATGGGTTTAGTTACTAGAAGGTTAAACTAAGGATTCTTCATGTAAACTAGTTGCTAGTTGTAGAATCCATGTTCATTCTTGTAGAAATGTGATTATGTGCATAACATTTGGTTGAAAATTGATGAATAACATGTGTGTTATGTGATTTGGGTGTAAAATTAGCTTGATGATGTTTAAAAGCTAGTAAATAACCAATATGTTAAGTTATGCACATAAGGTGTTTGATGAAATGCTCAAATTAGATGAAAAACATGAATGAACTACTTAATTGCAAGAAATGTGCAATGTGAAAGCCTAGATTGTAGGTTAAATGTGATAAATGGTCAAATAGACCATATGTGTGATTAATGAATGTTATGTGTTAAATGGGTCCTTAAAATGGTAATAGGAAGTGGTGTGGCAAGCGGATCCAAGGGAACCGGCAAGGAACACGTTTGATTGACCACTTAAACCTTCCGGACTCAAGGTAAGACATTCTTTAAATTGAGCATAACAAGGTAAAGGCATGAGTCACAATGTGTGTGACCATGTGCTCATAGGCTCAACAAAATGAAAACCACGTTTAAAAAGATAAATAGTTGACTTGCACCGTATGTGAGCTTCTATGGCAAATGATTCACGACGTGCGTGAACATAAAGGAAAATAACACTTTAGTGTTATACCACATGGTTGTAGAACAGAACGAGTCATGACGTGCGTGACCGTCCCATGGAAATGGGAAGAAAGGACAAACCCGGATTAAAGTGATTCACATCGTGTGTGAAAACTAGGGTAAAGGGTTATCCCTACGATTTGCAACGTGTGTGGACGTTGGGTAACGCCAAGGAAAGCGGTCGTTCGCGAAAGAATGGCAAACCGCTCATTAAAATGGGATTTGACCCTATAAGGGGCAAATTCGGTATGAAAAGGAAAATTTGCGTTATGATAGGCAAATGGGATGGGTTGGGTCTAAGAACTCACCAAACATATGTAATATGTTATAATAGACCGGTTCCATGGTTGTCGGGACGGTCGGAAGCTCTAAAGAACAAACGAACCATAAATGGGTTAAATAAGGAATTAAATACAAAAAAATAGAAAAATTTTGGTATATTGCCAAGAGTCGGGTTAGACTCGTTGAAACTCCATGGGAATCACGTATATGATAAAATATGTTATTTCCGGGTGTTTGGAACAATCGGGATCGACAGGGGTGGCTCGGGAACGCGAAACGACCCTTAACGGGTCAAAAATAATGATTTTGCTGCAGGTCTACCGTAGCTTACGTCCATAAGGACGTAAGCTACGTCCTCTCCACCTGGGTACGTCCTGAGTTACTGCCTTACGTCCACAAATCAGGGGAGAAGGGTTAAGGACGTAAGCTACGTCCTTTAGGACGTAAGTTACGTCCCAGGCATAATGTTGCCTCTGAGCTTCTTTTGTTGTCTTCTCGTTTCCCCAGATTTTGTCGATTATCGTTGTAACGCGTTCCGAGTCCGTTTAAACCCCCGTAAAGACCCTAAAATGAATGTTGGAATGTACTTACTTAGTTCCTATGAACTAATGGATGTCTAAACGTGTGTTTTCAGGTGTTACGGGACCGGAAGGCTAAAGTGATCGATAGGGCATACTAGGATCGAACGGGACTTGCATATGCGTTTCTTTTGTAGAATTAACGCGTTAACATTATTTTGAAACTCCTTATCACGTGTTTGTGTAAATGGATTGTTAAACTTCATTTTTGAGTGTCGGTTGACACGAAACTCATATTTTGGGAGTTAAATGTTAATGAAATTTTCTGGGACCAAATTCCGCATGTTTATTTAACTTAAACGGACTCTTTGGAGGTCCGGGTGTTACAAGTTGGTATCAGAGCCAACGGTTTGAGAGATTCAAGTGCGTCGCGAACACATGGACTCAAACTTTTGAGCTCTAGATATGAGAAATGCAAACGTTCGATCCAAGAAGCCGATCACCGAGCCTAAAGGTACAAGGTTAGTGTGCCGTTTATAAACGTAACAAGCTTGACACATGTATGATATATGTATGATATGTACCATATGAATTGATTGAACCTAGCTTCTTGACTTAAGTTTGGAATAAAGGAACTAAGAAGGCATCCGTGTGGTGAGCTTGTTGCTAGGCCTGGCCAGTCTAACAACAATCAAAGGCACGCGAATGGATTCTTAGGGATGTTGTTTTAAACTTAAGGATGGAAATGGGTATTGTGTGAATAGGGTTAGGCCCTAGTGATAGTAGAATCATAAGCATCGGTGTATATGCTATAGATTACGTACATGGTACTAACGTAAAGTTTAATTGTCAAAGTCTTAGGTCATGGCTGGTAACGATCACGTGATCAATATAGAGAATCACGAGACCCATCCCGATGATGCAACACGGGAAATGGTCAAGGAGGAAGTTGGCAAGGCTTTTGAGGCTTTATTGCCGGGCTACATCGAGGATGTACGCAAAGATCTACGGGATCTCATTCAACAAGAGTTTGTGGCTCTGAAGGCTGACAAAGAAACCGAAAGGCCAACAAAGAAAGTGACCTATAAGGAGTTTGTTGCATGCAACCCTACAACGTTCAAGGGTGAGGTCGATCCACTACTTAGTCAAAGGTGGATCAAAGATATGGAAAGTGCCTTTGAAACCTCACACTGTGAAGAATCTGATGAAGTGAGGTTTGCTGCAAGCCAACTCCGGGAACGAGCTAAAGACTGGTGGGAATTGCAACGGGATGAGAAGGGGCGGGAAGGTATCAAAAGTATGACTTGGGAAGAATTTAAGAAGTTGTTCACAAAGCGGTTTTGCCCACAAGCCGCTATCAACAGAATAGCAGAAGAATTCCTACAGTTACGACAAAAAGATGAAAGTATTGATACCATCACGGCCATCTTCTACGACAAAGCCAAGTTTTGCCCACAGTTGCTCCAGGATCAAAGGATGTGGATTAACCACTACTATGGCATGTTGAGTGCCAAGTATCGAGAGTTTCTTACACCGTCCAAATGTGAAACTCTAGCAGAGCTTATCGATTGTGCTAGGGATCGAGAAGCGGAATTGAAAAGGCAAGTTGATCGTGGGGAGAAGCGTGCGGCTGAAACGGAGACGGGTTCGTCTAAGAAAGCCAAGATTTCATCTTCATCAAACAAGTCTGGGAACGACAAAGACTCCAAACATTGCAAGATTTGTAAAAAGAAGCATGGGGGAGTTTGTAGATACGAATCTAAAAATTGCTTCAAGTGTGGAAAGTCGAGTCATTCGACATCTCAATGCACAAGCCCGTTAAGTGTGTGCTACAACTGTTACAAACCGGGCCACAAAAAGAGCGAATGTCCGGAACTAAAGAAGGATGGTACAAGTCAATCCTCGGTTGCTCAAGGTTCGGGGAAAAAGGGTGATGGAGGAAAAGCTAAGGCGAGAACTTTCTTGATTGCGGCTGAAGAAGCCAAATCTATAGCCGACGTTGTGACGGGTACCTTTCTCGTCAACTCACTACCTGCTTATGTGCTATTTGACTCGGGTGCTAATAGATCGTTTGTTTCGGTTAAATTTGCGAGTCATTTTTCCATGGTGTTAGACAACTTACCTAGTCCTTTAGAGATTGAGGTAGCGGATTCAAAAACGTTCTTAGTGTTCAACGTTTATCGAAATTGCATACTTACCATCGAAGGTGAGGATTATTCGGTCGACTTAATACCCATGACACTCGGGGAGTTTGATGTAGTAATCGGTATGGATTGGCTTTCCATGTACCACGCCAATATAGTTTGCAATCGCAAGTGCATCCAATTGATATCTCCGAGTGGTTATGAGGTAATAATCCAAGGTGCAAAACGCGGTGGCGTAGCTTTATGTTCTTTGGTCAAAGCAATGAAATACATGAGCCATGGAGGACAATCGTTCTTAGCCTATGTAATAGACACGGAAACGAAAGTTCAAGTGTTGGAAGATATTCCGGTTGTTCGGGATTTTCCGGATGTCTTTCCGGAGGATTTGCCGGGAGTCCCACCGGAACGGGAGGTCGAGTTTCGAATCGACCTAACCCCGGGAGCTAAACCCATTGCAAAGGCTCCCTATCGTTTGGCGCCATCGGAGCTCCAAGAGTTAATGACACAATTGCAAGATCTTTTAGACAAGGGGTTCATACGTCCGAGTACTTCGCCATGGGGAGCACCGGTTCTTTTCGTGAAAAAGAAGGATGGAAGTCTTCGGATGTGTATCGACTATAGAGAGTTGAACCAGGTGACGGTTAAGAACCGTTACCCATTGCCTAGGATTGATGACCTATTCGATCAGTTGCAAGGTGCATCGTGGTTTTCGAAAATCGACTTACGGTCGGGTTATCATCAGTTGAAGGTAAGGGAAGAAGACATCCCCAAGACGGCATTTCGTACTAGATACGGGCATTATGAGTTCCTTGTGATGTCTTTCGGGTTGACAAACGCCCCGGCGGCATTCATGGATTTGATGAATAGGGTGTGCCGACCCATGTTAGACCGATCTGTCATTGTATTCATAGATGATATCCTTATTTATTCTAAAAATGAAGGTGATCATGCTTGTCACTTGCGTGAAGTTCTCGAAACGCTTCGTCGGGAGAAATTGTTCGCAAAATTCTCCAAGTGTGCCTTTTGGTTGCGAGAGGTACAATTCTTGGGTCATGTGGTAAACTCGGAGGGTATACACGTAGACCCCACAAAGATTCACGCGGTGACCAAATGGAGTCCACCCAAGACTCCCACAGAGATTAGAAGCTTTCTTGGGTTAGCCGGATATTATCGGAGATTCATTCAAGACTTTGCTAAGATTGCTTCTCCTTTAACCAAGCTTACCAAGAAAGAGGTGAAGTTCCTATGGGGTGAAGAGCAAGAGAAAGCCTTTCAAAAGTTAAAGTCGAAATTGACTCAAGCTCCGGTTTTGTCTTTACCCGAGGGAACCGACGATTTTGTGGTATACTCGGATGCTTCCTACTCCGGTTTGGGTTGTGTTCTAATGCAAAGGGGCAAGGTGATTGCTTATGCCTCGAGACAACTGAAAGTGCATGAAAGGAACTACCCAACCCATGATCTTGAACTAGCCGCGGTGGTGTTCGCGTTAAAGATTTGGAGGCATTATCTATATGGTGTAAAGTGTACGATTTACACGGACCATAAGAGTTTAAAGTACTTCTTTACGCAAAAGGAGTTAAACATGAGACAAAGGCAGTGGATGGAATTGCTAAAGGATTATGAGTGTGAAATCCTATATCATCCGGGAAAGGCCAATGTCGTGGCTGACGCCTTGAGTCGAAAGGAGGATCATACTCCTATCAAAATAACCGCAATGAAGATAACCGTTATATCCGAAGTGGTTGAACGAATCAAGGAAGCACAAACTGAAGCGCTAAAGGAAGAAATTTGAAGAAAAATCGAATCAAAGGTCAAACTCAAAACTTGGAAGATGATAGTCAGGGATTGAAAACAAGATGGGGTCGGGTTTGGATACCACCTACTTGTACCTTGAAGAATGATCTATTGGATGAAGCCCATAAATCCAAGTATTCAATTCACCCGGGAGCGACTAAGATGTATAGAGACCTTCGGGTTAACTATTGGTGGCCGGGCATGAAACGCGATATTGTCAAATACGTGGAGAAATGCTTAACTTGTTTGCAAGTGAAGGCGGAACATCAAAAACCTCATGGTGAATTGCAACCGTTGGATATTCCGGAATGGAAATGGGAAAAGTTAACAATGGATTTGATTACTAAACTTCCAAGAACGAAGAAAGGGTACGATGCGATATGGGTTGTTGTCGATCGATTGACCAAGAGCGCTCATTTCCTTCCTATTCGTGAGACTTACAATTCGGAGAAAATGGCGGAGGTTTACGTGAACGAAATAGTGTCACGACACGGGGTGCCCGTGTCGATTGTGTCCGATAGAGACACACGGTTTACTTCCAAGTTTTGGAGGAAATTTCAAGCGGAGATGGGGACAAAGCTATTGCTAAGCACGTCATACCATCCCCAAACCGACGGACAAAGTGAAAGAACCATTCAAACATTAGAAGATATGCTACGAGCGTGTGTTCTTGACTTTGGGGGTAGTTGGGATGAGTATTTGCCTTTGGCGGAATTTTCTTACAATAATAGCTACCACTCCACCATCGAGATGCCTCCGTATGAAGCTTTATATGGAAGAAAATGCCGAACTCCCATTTGTTGGGGAGAAATTGGTCCGCGGGAACTCGCGGGCCACGATACGGTAATGAATACGGATGAAAAGATTAAGCAAATCCGTGCTCGCATGAAGGCGGCGCAAGACCGTCAGAAAGCTTACGCGGATAAGCGTAGACGACCCATCGAGTTTGAGGTGGGCGATTTGGTTTTGTTAAAGGTTTCCCCATGGAAGGGTATTATACGATTCCGGAAGCGGGGAAAGTTGAGTCCGAGGTTTATCGGGCCATTTAAAATCATCGCACGTGTGGGTAAAGTTGCTTATCGGTTGGAATTGCCGGGAGAGCTTCAAGGAATTCACAACACGTTCCATGTATCTTACTTGAGGAAGTGTTTGGCTGACGAGTCGGCCTATGTCCCGTACGAGGATTTGGAAGTTGATGACAGATTGAACTATATCGAGAAGCCGGTGGCTATCTTGGATAGAAAGGTCAAGCAACTGAGAAACAAGACACTCAATCAGGTGAAGGTGCAATGGAAGAATCGTAAGGGATCCGATGCCACTTGGGAATCGGAAGATGAAATGAGGAAGTCTTATCCTCATCTATTTGATTAGTATGTAAAGTTTCGGGGACGAAACTCTCTTTAGAGGGGGAGACTTGTAACGACCCGAATCTCGTATTATGTAATTAAAATACAATTAATGTATCATGTGTTAAAACCTAATATTGTAAAATATGTTAAAGGTTAAATATTTAAGACTTAACTAGAAAATTTGCTAGTTAGTTAATAGTGGTGGAAAAATGAAAAAATGATACTAGAGGGGTGGATCTTGCCAATTGATGAAACCTAAACATGACTATGTATGGCTTGCCATACATTTGGTGAGCATGGTCTGCTCATTCACGTTTACACACAAGAGAAGAGGAGAAGAAGAGTTTTGGTCATCTCATTGCTCAAATTGTTGGTGATTCAAGTGCAAGATCCGAAATTGAACCCTAGAAATCATTCTTCATCTTATCAAGAGCTACAAGTAAGTGTTATTTGATGTTCTTGAGGGGTAAAAATCGTCACCCACATGGTGGGTGTAGAAATTGGTGGTTTAAACATGAAACCCTAGTGTTATAGTGCTAGATGATCATGTGTATGTGTGTATTATGGTAACTAGATGTGTAATTGCTCCTTAATTGAAGATTTACATGAACCATGGAAATGGGTTTAGTTACTAGAAGGTTAAACTAAGGATTCTTCATGTAAACTAGTTGCTAGTTGTAGAATCCATGTTCATTCTTGTAGAAATGTGATTATGTGCATAACATTTGGTTGAAAATTGATGAATAACATGTGTGTTATGTGATTTGGGTGTAAAATTAGCTTGATGATGTTTAAAAGCTAGTAAATAACCAATATGTTAAGTTATGCACATAAGGTGTTTGATGAAATGCTCAAATTAGATGAAAAACATGAATGAACTACTTAATTGCAAGAAATGTGCAATGTGAAAGCCTAGATTGTAGGTTAAATGTGATAAATGGTCAAATAGACCATATGTGTGATTAAATGAATGTTATGTGTTAAATGGGTCCTTAAAATGGTAATAGGAAGTGGTGTGGCAAGCGGATCCAAGGGAACCGGCAAGGAACACGTTTGATTGACCACTTAAACCTTCTGGACTCAAGGTAAGACATTCTTTAAATTGAGCATAACAAGGTAAAGGCATGAGTCACAATGTGTGTGACCATGTGCTCATAGGCTCAACAAAATGAAAACCACGTTTAAAAAGATAAATAGTTGACTTGCACCGTATGTGAGCTTCTATGGCAAATGATTCACGACGTGCGTGAACATAAAGGAAAATAACACTTTAGTGTTATACCACATGGTTGTAGAACAGAACGAGTCATGACGTGCGTGACCGTCCCATGGAAATGGGAAGAAAGGACAAACCTGGATTAAAGTGATTCACATTGTGTGTGAACACTAGGGTAAAGGGTTATCCCTACGATTTGCAACGTGTGTGGACGTTGGGTAACGCCAAGGAAAGCGGTCGTTCGCGAAAGAATGGCAAACCGCTCATTAAAATGGGATTTGACCCTATAAGGGGCAAATTCGGTATGAAAAGGAAAATTTGCTTTATGATAGGCAAATGGGATGGGTTGGGTCTAAGAACTCACCAAACATATGTAATATGTTATAATAGACCGGTTCCATGGTTGTCGGGACGGTCGGAAGCTCTAAAGAACAAACGAACCATAAATGGGTTAAATAAGGAATTAAATACAAAAAAAATAGAAAAATTTTGGTATATTGCCAAGAGTCGGGTTAGACTCGTTGAAACTCCATGGGAATCACGTATATGATAAATATGTTATTTCCGGGTGTTTGGAACAATCGGGATCGACAGGGGTGGCTCGGGAACGCGAAACGACCCTTAACGGGTCAAAAATAATGATTTTGCTGCAGGTCTACCGTAGCTTACGTCCATAAGGACGTAAGCTACGTCCTCTCCACCTGGGTACGTCCTGAGTTACTGCCTTACGTCCACAAATCAGGGGAGTTAAGGACGTAAGCTACGTCCTTTAGGACGTAAGTTACGTCCCAGGCATAATGTTGCCTCTGAGCTTCTTTGTTGTCTTCTCGTTTCCCCAGATTTTGTCGATTATCGTTGTAACGCGTTCCGAGTCCGTTTAAACCCCCGTAAAGACCCTAAAATGAATGTTGGAATGTACTTACTTAGTTCCTATGAACTAATGGATGTCTAAACGTGTGTTTTCAGGTGTTACGGGACCGGAAGGCTAAAGTGATCGATAGGGCATACTAGGATCGAACGGGACTTGCATATGCGTTTCTTTTGTAGAATTAACGCGTTAACATTATTTTGAAACTCCTTATCACGTGTTTATGTAAATGGATTGTTAAACTTCATTTTTGAGTGTCGGTTGACACGAAACTCATATTTTGGGAGTTAAATGTTAATGAAATTTTCTGGGACCAAATTCCGCATGTTTATTTAACTTAAACGGACTCTTTGGAGGTCCGGGTGTTACAGTTACGTATCATATCAAACATGATTCCCAGTTAGTACTTGGAAGTCTTAGATCAGAACAAACTGTGATATGTAATCATGAAAAATGAAATCAACTCATAATGTTCAGGTAATGGTGTATATGCTTGTCTGATTCCAAATGAGTCTGTTCCTGATATAATGTCAATGCTTATAGGCTACACAAACCTGCCCTAACAAAAATCACAAAAAGATGTTCATTTTTCATTCGTAGTTTAAATTTTAATTATTTCTTAGTAAAATGAGTCATGTCGGACTGTGTATACTGTTATCTGCTAAATGTCACTAAATGAGCTTAATGTTTATCTAAACAGATTGTTTCTGAAAGGTTAAAAGGATCACGTCTGAGGTGATCGGGTGGATAAATGGATCACGTCTGAGGTGATCGGGTGGTTAAATGGATCATGTCTGAGATGATCAAATGCGAATAATGTTTTATCAACTGTTTAAGGAAGACTATGTGTCAGCAAATGAAATAATTAAGATGGCACAAGTATAGCCCAGTCGCACTCCTTCATCATGAGTATACTTATACGAATGGGCTATACGATTGACTCAATCGTAAGATTGGACCATGCGAATGAGCCCAATCGGCCGATTGAAAGTGACCGATTAGGTCAAACGTGCGAATGGAGGTCAGTTGATCGAATGAAACTGGTCGATTGAGCGAATCGTACGATCTAGATTCAATCGCACGAATGAATCATGCGATTAGACTCGATCGTATCTCTTGATTTTGATTCGGCCGAATGAGAAAGGCGAATGAGTCCAGTCGGCCGATTGAACTGAGTCTGGCTATAAATAGCCCCCTTAGTCGATCGCAGACATCATTCGCCCTAATATTCCCGATTCGCACCGATACTCTGCCAAATTCTCGTTTGATCTATAATACTTGTGATATACGAATTCTGACCATTTGTATTTGTTACACAAGTAATATGCGACACAAAGATGAATCAAAAACGTCAAATCTGATATGAAATCTGTCCGCATTTGCCCTAAAAGTTGCACCGTAACAAATCAACCAATAGACTGCCTTAAACACTTAAAATGTTAAAACAAATGATTTAAGCAGTCTAAGTACATGATTGCGAGTCTAACAAGCCTGATCTTAATGTCTAATTCGTAAAAATGATAAATATCAGTTTGAAATGGAACAGTTTTTCTACGATGCGACTGGTCTCCCTGATGAACTTCAATCACACGATTGAACGAGGCGACTCACTCAATCATACGAATGAAGAGTACGAATAGGTTGATTATGTCATACGACTGGACTCCAGAATGAATCTGATTCGCACGATTGAAAGGGAAGATTCATCCAGTCGACCGAATGAAACATGCGAATGGGTTCATTCGGTCGATCGAGTCACTCGCAGGTTCAGACTCACTAGTCAACTTAATCGCATGACTCAACATCCGAATGAAAGTCGGTCGCATACATGATCAACCAGATTGAAGTTCAGTCGCATATATGTCCAACCGACTGAACCCAGTCGGTTAGTTCAATCGCATGATTGAACTACACTGGTTTCTGATTTAGTCAAACTCTGTTTTACACGTTTATAACATGTGTTTGCTATGTGTTACAGGAATATGGCTAACAGGTGGACTATAAATCCAAAGCACAACATCTGTGCTAACTTGGATTCCACCTCAAGGAATGGAGGAGACTTTTCGGGGATTATAGACTTTTTGAGGCGATCTAGGATTTACAGAGCTATTTCCACACCCTGTACACCGTATCAGTCAGTACATCAGGCATTTGGGAAGGTGCTACAGTGGACAGATCAGTTTAGCCCTACTGCATACGAAGTTCTATCTTCGGTAGTGTAAGGCCCCGCTCACCGGGCACCTTACTGTTGGTCATCATCACACGTAAAACATGCATTTAATACATGTTCATAAAATACGCAGCGGAATTAATAAAATATATACATTCTCATTCATTCATAAAAGTCATTACATCGTTGACTCGATTACAAAATACAACTTTCTCTACTCTGTCTCTCCTCATAGGATCTTACAGCGACCTCTAGAGGAGATATTAAGTTCCAAAAATATATTTTCTTTCATAACAAGATTTCTTAAATAATCATGTTTATCAGGATTATCAAGAAATCTTGCACTTGCATGCAACATAATGTGTTGCGCGCATTACGGGCCCACAACACATAATGTGGCTGTATAATCAAAAAGTGAATGCCATCCCAAAGAGCTGAGTAGCCGCCTCGTGCCATCCTCAGCAACACTACCTGCGAACTGGAAAACACATAAAAGTCAGCGTTGCTGAGTGAGTTCTAGTTTTATAATAAAACATACTTTCATTCTCATTAACTGCTCTTTTCATACATGTGTTCACACATCATACGTACACGTAGATAATATTATTATTATCTCATCATTCATTACTTACTTTCATTCGTGTACACTTCATCTTTCTCATTTACTTTCATACATACATACTTCACGTACTTTCGTACGTACTTTACTTTCATTCATACATTCATTACTTACGTTCGAACATTCATTACATTCATTCATACTTTCATTACTTTCGTCCGAACGTTCATTACATTCGGTAACATGTACACTACCCCCGTTCATCACACATACCACTGGTGCTGGACCTGTGGTGGTTAGCCACGAACGTTGTGCACAAAGCTGATCCAGTCACCTGGGGTAGGTACATGCACCACTCATCTTTTCACTTTACTTCTAACATACGTTAGCCGAGTCTCTTGCAGTGCGCGACTGCTCACCTCAGTGACAATCTTATGATTGCCTGCTAACCGAGTCTCTTGCAACACGAAGTTGCTCACCTCATTATCATTCTAACATACGTTAGCCGAGTCTGTTGCAGTGCGCGACTGCTCACCTCATTGACAATCTTATGATTGCCTGCTAACCGAGTCTCTTGCAACACGAAGTTGCTCACCTCATTATCAATCTCAATGATTGACCCGATGTACATCCTTCGGGGTAGCTAACCCGTACACCGTTGAGCTAACACCTGCCAGGGGTGTGCACCTCCTTCATTTGCTTGCAAGCCTTTCTTACTCTCTTTCATTAATGCATGCATTCATTCATCATGTTCCTTCTTTCATTATCTTTCACTTTACGTTCTTAATACATTCATTTCTTTCGTTCATTCATTCACGTAAAGTTATTAAAGATAAAACACATACACATAAGGAACATAAATACTTACATATCATCAGTATTCCCATCTATCATGGCAACATCATACTAACATACATACATCAAAAGGAACATACACATAACATTCATTCATCATCTTACTAGGCATCATTCATACATGGCATACAACAGGTACAACCATGCAACATCATCATCACTATCATGCCTATATTACTCATTTTCCTCAAATTAACCAGATCTTACTAAGCCTGATCCGCATTTCACATTCTGGTTCATCCGCATTAGTCTGTTCATCCGCATTTAGCCAATGCGGATGAGTAATACCTTATCCGCATTAATTTGCCTCATCCGCATTAGTCAATGTGGATGAGGAATGACTTCCCGCATTCCTGAGTGGTCTCCCGCATGGGTTAATGCGGTTTACTGCCTTAACTGCATATCGAATGTACCCGTATTGGGTTAATGCGGATGAAAGAAGGCCTTGACCGCATTTGCTTGGTCATCCGCATTAGTCAATGCGGTTGCCTGATGTCTTAACCGCACTTTCCCTGGTCATCCGCATTAGTTAATGCGGTTGACCACAACCACATTTACTTTGGCTGTCCGCATTTGGACAATGCGGTTGAGTGAGACAACCTGCAACTTAACCTGTTCCATTTCTACAATCCATACATCATCTCAACATACATTAGCACGGTTCTACCCCATCAGTTACTTAGAATCAACTATACATCATGCATAACATAAAAATAACTTCTAAAACATACATCAGCAGTACACGTTCTGTCTACCTGCTGAAATCTGTCTACATGTCTTAGAAATCGTATCTACCGTGAGCATAACAGTCTAATCGGACCTTATACACACTCATACTCATATGTATATACACACATTGAGAGCCCATGGCTCGAAAACAGTTTCAATATGTGCTCCAGCCCCAAAATCGTTCAAATATGTAAAAGAAGGGGTCTTAGAACTCACATTGTGCTGCTGGGTATGACTCCTTCGAAATCAGTAGCCGTGGAACCCAGTACCTCGAACTCGTCTTCCTCTTCTTCTTGTTCTTCCTTCAAACTCGTAGTCTGCTCTCTTTCTCTCTCTAAAACTCTCGCTGAATTTGGGGGTTGTGAGAAAAGAAATGGGCAGCCATCCCTATGGATATCAGATATTTCTCTTTTCTTTGTGCTTTTACACAAACCCCCCTTCTACTTTCTCTTTCTTTTCCTTTTCCTCCAAAATTCTTTCTTTTCTTTTCTTCTTATTATTTCCCTTTGTCTAATCAAAATTGCGGGTGTTACAAGTCCACCCCCTTATTTTAGGTTTCGTCCCCGAAACCTGTCATTCCTCGAACAGTCGTGGGTAATGCTGCCTCATATCTTCTTCAGTTTCCCACGTCGACTCGGATCCCTTCCGGTGCCGCCACTGTACACGCACAAGGGGAACCACTTTATTTCTCAACCTCTTCTCTTTGCGATCTATGATCGCCACTGGTTGCTCTACATAATTGAGCTTTTCGTCTACCTCTATATCATCCAGTGGAACGACCATGTCTTCGTCTGCCAAACATTTCCTCAGATGAGACACGTGGAAAGTCGGGTGGATTCCACTTAGTTCATCTGGCAGATCTAACCTATAGGCCACCTCCCCTACTCGAGCAACAATTCGGAAAGGGCCTATATATCGCGGACTTAACTTACCCCGCTTCCGGAATCGAATGATCCCTTTCCAAGGTGAGACCTTCAACATAACCCGGTCTCCCACTTGGAACTCAATTGGCCTGCGTCGTTTGTCAGCATACGACTTCTGTCGGTCCTTGGCCGCCTTCATATACGCTTTAATTCTTTCGAGCTTTTCAGTCGTAGCCTCTACCACTTCGACGCTTCCCAATTCTTTTTGACCAATTTCACCCCAACAGACGGGGGTCCTGCATCTCCTACCGTATAACATCTCGTAGGGTGGCATGCCAATACTAGCATGATAACTGTTGTTGTACGAGAACTCAGCTAACGGTAGATGGTCATCCCAACTTCCTCCGAAATCAATAACACATGCCCGAAGCATGTCCTCCAAGGTCTGAATGGTCCTTTCTGACTGACCATCAGTTTGAGGATGATAAGCCGTGCTAATATGCAACCTCGTTCCCATGGCATCGTGGAATTTCTTCCAGAATTTGGATGTAAACCGGGTGTCGCGATCTGACACAATCGACACCGGTACACCGTGACGAGTCACAATCTCCTTGATGAAAAGATCAGCCAACTTCTCGGACGAATATGTCTCCCGCATCGGTAAGAAGTGAGCACTCTTCGTCAATCGATCCACAATCACCCAGATCGTATCATACCCTTTAGGGGTACGTGGCAGCTTTGTGATAAAATCCATGGTGATGTGTTCCCACTTCCACTCCGGGATGTCCAAAGGTTGAATCTTTCCATACGGCTTCTGGTGCTCCGCCTTCACTTGCAGACACGTGAGGCATTTACTCACATACTCCACCACATCGCGTTTCATACCCGGCCACCAATAATCTTTCTTCATATCTTGGTACATCTTGGTGGCGCCGGGATGAATGGAGTATCGAGACTTATGGGCTTCATCCAATCTTCATTCGCAGATCCCCTAGACAAGGAATCCACATACGCCCAAACCGAGTTCTAACACCCGTCGCGTTCTCACCCAACTCCACGACCAGACCTCTCATGCGTTCAGAGTTAAGATGTTCGTCTTTCAAAGCCTCATCTTGGAACTCTTTGACCTGTTTCATCACGTCGGAGGTCATGATTAGCTGGTACGCCTTCACCCGAATTGGCTCGGGCCTCTCTTTTCGGCTAAGGGCATCCGCCACGACGTTGGCTTTGCCCGATGGTAATGGATCTCACAGTCATAGTCCTTTATGAGCTCCAACCATCGCCGTTGCCTCATGTTCAGATCTTTTGCTCGAAGAAATACTTCAAGCTTTTGTGGTCCGTGAAGATGGTACACCTCGTCCCATATAAAGTGTCGCCAAATCTTCAACGCGAAAACCACAGCGGCTAACTCCAGGTCATGAGTAGGGTAATTAACCTCATGAACTTTCAGCTGTCGGGATGCATAGGCTATCACCTTTCCTCTCTGCATTAATACACACCCCAACCCCGAGTAGGAGGCATCAGAATAAACCACCAAATCTTCACTCCCTTCGGGTAATGCCAATACTGGAGCTTGGGTCAATCTCGTCTTCAGTTCTTCAAACGCCTTCTCTTGAGCTTGACCCCATACAAATTTCACATCCTTCCGGGTCAACTTTGTCAGTGGAGAAGCAATTTTGGAAAAGTCTTGGATGAACCTTCGGTAGTACCCGCCAAACCCAAGAAACTACGGATCTCGGACGGCGTCTTCGGAGACTTCCATTGCATCACTGCTTCCACTTTCGCCGGATCGACCGTAATCCCATCCGGATTTACCACGTGACCCAAGAATTGAACTTCACGCAACCAGAACGCGCACTTGGAGAATTTAGCATACAACTTCTCCCTTCTCAACGTCTCCAGAACTTCGCGAATGTGACCGGCATGCTCAGTCTCACCTTTGAATAAATCAGAATATCATCAATGAATACAATCACTGATTTATCCAACATCGGCCGGCACACCCTATTCATCAGGTCCATAAAGCAGCTGGCGCGTTGGTCAACCCAAATGACATAACGAGGAACTCGTAATGACCGTAACGCGTACGAAAAGCTGTTTTAGGGATATCCTGCTCCTTCACCTTCAGTTGATGGTAACCTGATCGAAGATCTATACGAGAAAACCAACTAGCACCTTGAAGTTGGTCAAACAAGTCATCGATCCTTGCAAGGGTATCTGTTCTTTACTGTCAGCTTATTCAGCTCGCGGTAGTCGATACACATCCTCATACTACCGTCCTTCTTCTTTACAAACAGGACCGGAGCACCCCAAGGTGAGATACTCGGTCGAATAAACCCCTTATCCAACAGCTCTTGTAACTGTTCCATCAACTCTTTCATCTCTGTCGGGGCCAATCGGTATGGTGCCTTGGCAACAGGTTGGGCGCCTGGTACTAAATCAATCTGGAACTCGATCTCTCTGTCAGGTGGCAATCCCGATAAGTCTTCCGGGAACACGTCTGGGAACTCACACACAACCGGAACATCAGACAGTTGTGGTGCCGGCTTCTCTACATCCTTCACATAACATAAATAGGCGTTACATCCACGCCTCATACATTTCCCCGCCACTGCCATTGAGATCACTTTCGGAATCGTAGTAACCCGATCCCCATAAACTGTCACTGGACTGCCGTCAGGCGCGGTCAAACTGATCATCTTCTTGCGACACACAATGTTCGCCTCGAAATCCGCCAACCAATCCATTCCAAGCACCAAATCGAACCACCTAACGTCATCGCAAAGGGTTTAACTGGGAATCTGTGACCCTCCAGTTCCACATCGCAACCCTCAATTACCTCACAAATCCTGGTGGTTTTACCTATAGCAGTCTCTACATCAAATGGTACACCCACACGTCTACTACTAACGGGCAATTTGGCACAGAAAGCAGCAGAAATAAAACTCCTACTGGCACCCGAATCAAATAATACAGAGGCTAAAGTTTGGTTCACCAGAAACGTACCGGACACTACATCAGGGTCCGTCCTCGCCTCTTCCTGCGTCATCGTGAATGCTCTGGCGCTCGCTTTCGACCCTTCACCCCCTGTCTTCTTCACGCCGGAACCATCAGATCTCGGCTTCTTGCAGTCTTTATTCATATGACCACTCTCCCCACAGTTGTAGCACCTCATCGCTTTACACTCTTTGGCCATATGTCCAGACTTCCCACACTTGAAACATACATTCAGCCCCCATCTGCATTCACCACCGTGCTCTCGCCCACACTTCCCACACTTTCTCGACCCTGCACTTGTCACGACCACACGACGATCATCAACCCGTGCCTTCTTACTACTTGTCGAAGTATCACCCCGACCAAACCTCTTCTCTGCCACTTCCTCTCATCACTTCCCTTCTTACTGCCCTCAGATTTTACCATCGCAGCCCGTTCATCGTACAACCTCCCAGCTAAATCCACCGCCGACCTGAAAGTACTTGGCCGGGCGGAAATCAAGTGCCAACGAATTTCGGCTGGTAACCCCTGAATATACCGGTTAATCTTGCGAGACACCGGCGTCACTTGCTCTGGCACCAACCGTGCCATGTCGTTGAACTTGGTCGTGTATTGTTGGTGGGTCATCGTTCCCGCTTCCAACTGCAGGAACTCTCTCTCAACTCTGTCCATCTCTCGATGAGGACTAAACTCCTCGATCACCATCCTCTTCAACTCAGACCACTTCAATTTCCCAATGGCCCTGCTACCCTCGGCCTGGACAATATTGTCCCACCAGCACAATGCCGTCCCCGTAAACGAGTGGGTAGCAAACTTTACCTTCTTATCCTCCCGGCAGTCACTAATATCAAGGACTGCCTCCATCTCTCTCACCCATTGGTGAGCATCAGCAGCCGTACCCGAACCATCAAAAGTCGGAGGCTTGTACCTCATAAATTTCCCGTAGTCACAACCCCAGGCTGTCTCCCGTACCTGTTCTTCCTCATCTTCCTCTTCATCATCCGACAATACTGTTTCTACCCCTGCCTGTTGCTGTCTACCCGAGGACCGATTCCTCCCTCGTCTATCCTCCTCTCGTACTGCCTTTATCGCTTCGGTCATCACAGTCGGTAGGATCGTCTGCATAACCTGGTGCACTTCCTCAATCACTGCCTCTTTTACCGAGGCTCTCAACTTGGCGCTCTCGTCCGTCTCTTCCTGGTGAGGAACCTCGTTCTCCTCACGAACTACTTTCTCTTTCCTAAGTCTTCCTCACGTGATACGCGGCTCATCACCACGTTCACCATCACGGGAAGCATCAGATGATCTATCACCGACCATCTTCTATCACACTGAAAGATTAAACACCAACACGGTCATTCAAGGAAATAGCTCAGTTTATGTTAAGTACAGTAAGTCCCTAATTACAGTGGCCAGTTGTGATTAGCCACTTACTCTACTCTTCGCACCCCGAGCATCACCTATCCTGACTACATTAGTATCTCAGTCTAACAGTACACGTCATTCACATAACAAGCGCACATAATACCAGTTAATCTTTAAGAAAATACCTGATGGCACGCGACTACTCAGATGGCATTCTCATTCTCCCTGTCCCATTCTCAGTTTAAGTTTAGGTTTATTATGAAAATTTACCCATTTTACTTAAACTCTTGCTCTGATACCAACTTGTAAGGCCCCGCTCACCGGGCACCTTACTGTTGGTCATCATCACACGTAAAACATGCATTTAATACATGTTCATAAAATACGCAGCGGAATTAATAAAATATATACATTCTCATTCATTCATAAAAGTCATTACATCGTTGACTCGATTACAAAATACAACTTTCTCTACTCTGTCTCTCCTCATAGGATCTTACAGCGACCTCTAGAGGAGATATTAAGTTCCAAAAATATATTTTCTTTCATAACAAGATTTCTTAAATAATCATGTTTATCAGGATTATCAAGAAATCTTGCACTTGCATGCAACATAATGTGTTGCGCGCATTACGGGCCCACAACACATAATGTGGCTGTATAATCAAAAAGTGAATGCCATCCCAAAAGAGCTGAGTAGCCGCCTCGTGCCATCCTCAGCAACACTACCTGCGAACTGGAAAACACATAAAAGTCAGCGTTGCTGAGTGAGTTCTAGTTTTATAATAAAACATACTTTCATTCTCATTAACTGCTCTTTTCATACATGTGTTCACACATCATACGTACACGTAGATAATATTATTATTATCTCATCATTCATTACTTACTTTCATTCGTGTACACTTCATCTTTCTCATTTACTTTCATACATACATACTTCACGTACTTTCGTACGTACTTTACTTTCATTCATACATTCATTACTTACGTTCGAACATTCATTACATTCATTCATACTTTCATTACTTTCGTCCGAACGTTCATTACATTCGGTAACATGTACACTACCCCCGTTCATCACACATACCACTGGTGCTGGACCTGTGGTGGTTAGCCACGAACGTTGTGCACAAAGCTGATCCAGTCACCTGGGGTAGGTACATGCACCACTCATCTTTTCACTTTACTTCTAACATACGTTAGCCGAGTCTCTTGCAGTGCGCGACTGCTCACCTCAGTGACAATCTTATGATTGCCTGCTAACCGAGTCTCTTGCAACACGAAGTTGCTCACCTCATTATCATTCTAACATACGTTAGCCGAGTATGTTGCAGTGCGCGACTGCTCACCTCATTGACAATCTTATGATTGCCTGCTAACCGAGTCTCTTGCAACACGAAGTTGCTCACCTCATTATCAATCTCAATGATTGACCGATGTACATCCTTCGGGGTAGCTAACCCGTACACCGTTGAGCTAACACCTGCCAGGGGTGTGCACCTCCTTCATTTGCTTGCAAGCCTTTCTTACTCTCTTTCATTAATGCATGCATTCATTCATCATGTTCCTTCTTTCATTATCTTTCACTTTACGTTCTTAATACATTCATTTCTTTCGTTCATTCATTCACGTAAAGTTATTAAAGATAAAACACATACACATAAGGAACATAAATACTTACATATCATCAGTATTCACCATCTATCATGGCAACATCATACTAACATACATACATCAAAAGGAACATACACATAACATTCATTCATCATCTTACTAGGCATCATTCATACATGGCATACAACAGGTACAACCATGCAACATCATCATCACTATCATGCCTATGTTACTCATTTTCCTCAAATTAACCAGATCTTACTAAGCCTGATCCGCATTTCACATTCTGGTTCATCCGCATTAGTCTGTTCATCCGCATTTAGCCAATGCGGATGAGTAATACCTTATCCACATTAATTTGCCTCATCCGCATTAGTCAATGTGGATGAGGAATGACTTCCCGCATTCCTGAGTTGGTCTCCCGCATGGGTTAATGCGGTTTACTGCCTTAACTGCATATCGAATGTACCCGTATTGGGTTAATGCGGATGAAAGAAGGCCTTGACCGCATTTGCTTGGTCATCCGCATTAGTCAATGCGGTTGCCTGATGTCTTAACCGCACTTCCCTGGTCATCCGCATTAGTTAATGCGGTTGACCACAACCACATTTACTTTGGCTGTCCGCATTTGGACAATGCGGTTGAGTGAGACAACCTGCAACTTAACCTGTTCCATTTCTACAATCCATACATCATCTCAACATACATTAGCACGGTTCTACCCCATCAGTTACTTAGAATCAACTATACATCATGCATAACATAAAAATAACTTCTAAAACATACATCAGCAGTACACGTTCTGTCTACCTGCTGAAATCTGTCTACATGTCTTAGAAATCGTATCTACCGTGAGCATAACAGTCTAATCGGACCTTATACACACTCATACTCATATGTATATACACACATTAAGAGCCCATGGCTCGAAAACAGTTTCAATATGTGCTCCAGCCCCAAAAATCGTTCAAAATATGTAAAAGAAGGGGTCTTAGAACTCACATTGTGCTGCTGGGTATGACTCCTTCGAAATCAGTAGCCGTGGAACCCAGTACCTCGAACTCGTCTTCCTCTTCTTCTTGTTCTTCCTTCAAACTCGTAGTCTGCTCTCTTTCTCTCTCTAAAACTCTCGCTGAATTTGGGGGTTGTGAGAAAAGAAATGGGCAGCCATCCCTATGGATATCAGATATTTCTCTTTTCTTTGTGCTTTTACACAAACCCCCCTTCTACTTTCTCTTTCTTTTCCTTTTCCTCCAAAATTCTTTCTTTTCTTTTCTTCTTATTATTTCCCTTTGTCTAATCAAAATTGCGGGTGTTACAGGTAGGGAGATTGAGATACGTGCTGCTGACATCAGGAGAGTCTTAGGATTTGATGATAATGAGTCTCACCCACTCAAGATCCACCCGCTCACTGTACGTGGATGCTTTTTGAGGATAGGGTACTGTGGGGATATCACTTCAGGTGTGCTAAACAAGAGCAACCTGAGTCCCCCGTACAAATACTTAGCGCACGTCATCCTGAAGTGCATTGCTTCGCGGAGGGGTGGTTTCGATGACTTATCGGACCAAATTCAGAATGCGTATGTTGCATTGGTCCTTAACCACCCTTTCAGCTTCTCCAACATGATATTTACATACCTGATAGAGAATCTCGAAGCTAAGGGGAAGGAGGGGTTTTGTATGTACCCCATATTCTTACAGCTTATCTTCAATGAGAAGCTGCCTGACCTTCCAAAAGACAAGAGCGATGTTGTGCCTCTTGAGATCATGGATGACACCACCTTGGGAAGGATGAAGGTGTATAGAGGCAAGCAAGTGAAGCCTGCTAATAAGAGATTGATTGGGCATCTGGCCCGGGCTGATTATGTAGCCCCAGGAAGACGCAGGTGGCGTCATGAGGATAGTGATTCTGATACTGAGGTGATTGCTATTCCATCAGATGATTCTGATGATGATGACAGCCATGATGGCGATGCTCGGCCGGTTACATCTGGGAGCACCTCCACACATACAACCCAGCCACCTCCTCACACTAACACTACTACTGCTGGGTTCGTACCTCACTTCTGTCCACCTGATGACGACGAGGACGAGAGTGAGGAAGAGGGCTTGACCCGAAGGCAAGGCAGCAAGGTGGTTGCCACTGAAAAGGGGTTGAGGACTGTTGGAGGGTAGACTGGGACATCGGGGGATACACAAACAGAATTAGATCCCGCATACTCCCCTGATGCACCCAGTACACAGACTGCTGCCCCGGTATCTACGGGGAAGAGGAAGAAAACCATGGCCGGACCGCATGGTAAGTGGGGCAAGAGGCTTAGATTCACCACCTCCGTCTCTACACCAATCACCACTGCCACCACATCCACCACATCCCAAACACCCCAAACCACCACCACTACTATACCTCCATTTCGTACTTCCATATCTTCCCCCACCACCACCACTGTACCCCCCACTACAGCCATCCCATCTCCTCCCATCTACACCACAGCCACCACTACAACCACAACTCACCAAACCCAAACCTCATTTGCCCCTTCGAGCTCAGTTCTACCACCTGTTTCGGTGGTTGAGCAACTTGCTGCTCTAAACAGCATGGTGCTCCAGCTGCTAGCCTCTGATAAGGCTAAGACGGCTCAGATCCTCCAGCTGCAAGAGCAAAGTTCATCACAAGCAGCTGAGATTGAAAGATTGAGGGAGTTGACATCCTCATAAGCCTAAGTGATCACTTCGCAGACTGATCAGATCACAGGCTTGTTACAACACGAGGCTGAGACTGATGAGAGGATGGGAAAGCTAGAGGCGGCTCACAAAACTCTGCTGCTTAAGCTAAAAGGCACTCAGAGTGAGCACCTCAGGATCGGGGAAGGTGATGATGATGATGGTGAGGATGAGGACGATGATGATGAGGATGATGAGGATGATGAGGATGATGATGATGGTAGTGATGAAAGTAATGATAGTGATGAGAAGAAGGAAGATGATGAAGGTGAAGGAGGAGAAACTGCCGGAGATCAAAGCGATAATGTTGCAGGCGAAAGGCGTTCTAAACACCGACATGATCAAGGACCCTCTTCGTCTGCTCCAACTGATGAAACTCCGGAAATTCTAGACAAAAGTACTGTTTAGTTAGTCATGTTTTGTATTTAACAGACTTTTGTATTTGAAATTATGTTACATTTATTTAATGAATGTTTATATCTTATGTTAATGACTGTGTTTGATTATTTACTAACAAGTATTTTGTTGCATGTTTAAATCAAACAGATCCTAACTTTCAGAGAGACGAACATGATGTTGCTCCCCTCCAATAGGTCAAGTCTCAACTAACAATGATTCTTGATCTGCAGGGGATCGTCAGAAGGTCTGTGAGTTATACTCCTGAAGAAGGAGAAATTATTCACGACCTCACTGATGAGCAACTGGCTGACATGTTTCGTCTAAATCCAAACGAAATTGTTAAAGATGCTCCAGTTTTTGATGATGCTGATGATGACGAACTTAAAGATGTTGAAGAAATTGAAATTGAAGACATCACAGATCAGCATTATCCAGAATACACTGATCAAGAGGGAAACGTGTTTCCTGATCTGGTGAACAACCTTGACAGTGATATTCTGGATAAACTCCATGATAAAGAAAAAGGAGCGGAAGCCTCAACAAGCCAAGCTCAAGCCACGGACGCCGAAGTTGACATTCGAAAGGCTGAATGGGCGGCTTGCTTTGCCGAGGTCCGAGCACAACGTACTACAGCAACTCAGAGTACCTACACCAAGTTATACAAAGTAAAGAAGAATATGAAGGTGTCAGGGAAGATTATAGCTTGGGCTCATTTTGATGACCTCGGAGTATATGCAGTGAAGAGGGAGAGGGGAATCGAGTACTTTAGATTCCCTCATGATCTGAAGACTCTCCCAGGTTTTGAACTCAACCAGTTGGCACGCCTAAAGCTTCTTTATGCTGATCCGAAGAAGATGTCTGGCTGGTTTGAGGCTGCATTGAAGAAGGAATATAGGACCAGATGGGTAAACTTCAGACCTCAGCAGGCAACGAGGTACCTCAGAAGGTCTGAGGTAACTCCCATCACTGGTCAGCCTAAGATAGTCCTGAAGTGGCGACCTCCGCGCACAATGTCCAGAATTCCAATGAGGGTGATGCCACAGGACTTTACCCCACACTTTAAGTGGTGGTACTATGACTGGCGCTCGGGTGAGGCAGTCATTGTTTTGGAAAAGGACGGGTCAATGGAAGCTATAAGGGTGTTCGACCCCATGTGGCTTATCAACTTGTCAGCGTCTGATGTGTATACGCTGTACAAGTGGCCACTGTTTTTCGATACGCAGGATATTGTGCAAGCACTACAATTTCAGCACATAATACGTCTATGCTTTGCGTTGAATATCCATGCGGGGGTTTCTAAAGAAGAGAGATTAAGAAGGTTTGAAGAGTTCAAGAAAGAAGTAAAGGTCTAGATAGAACTAGGTCCAAGGGGAGTTTGTTGGTACACATGTCCCCAGTTCTAGTCTAGTGAGCTCAAATGTAATAGACTTCTATCTTGTAATACATATGTCATGTTCAATCAATCTAATGAGAATCTCTTCTTTATATGGTTGTTGATTATATAATGTTGTATCTAATTATATTATTAGTTGTTACACGCATAATATGACCATGTTATATAGGTTTACAGTTGTGAGACACAGTTCTGAATCATTAAAGGTTCAAGAATGTGTTTGACTAAGAATCTTATTCAGTCGCACGACTGAACCATGTGAATGGTTCAATCGCACGGTTGAACTAGGAGATTGAGTCAATCGCCCATTTGAGTCATAAGACTGACTCAAGCGTACGAATGAATCAATCGTATTACTCAATCGCACGACTGAGCCAGTCGCAAGGCTCAGTCGCACGAATGAGATCTGTAACCTATAAATACCACTTAATTCGTGGAAAAACAAAACACTTCGAATATTCACAACCCTAGTCGACCCAGAGCACCCTGTTCGTCCATTCCAACTTCACAGAACGTTCCTGATCATTGCTAATCAATTCTTAACGTTTTCTAATCGTTAGTTTTGATCCGGATTACGTTCTCACTGATTGGATCGCCAATCAAATAGGATTCCGCACTATTTGATCTGGTATAACTTAGAATCAGTTAGTACTCCAACGTACACAGTCCTAACAAGTATATCAGAGATCTACAGCAGATTTTCAGGAGGACCATACTTACGTCCACTGATTCATAGTAGTATCTTCCGAAGGTTAGTTGGCTTCGGAAGAACAAGTTCTTCTGAAGCCACCTATACTTCGGAACAGGCTACTTCTTCCAAGCCTTGAGGACTTCATCTTTTCTTCATACTTTGGAAGTTGTCTTCTGATCTTTTTCTTCTAAGTCTTGATCTTCGAAAGTGAATACTTTGTCTTTGGAAGAAGAGTGTCTCTTCGGAAGTCCATATTATTCTTCCTCGGAAGAGCTCGTTTTACTTCGGAAGTTCCATACTTGGCTCTGGAAGTCCTTTATTAGATGAACCAAAATGGTTTAAGTGATTCGGTTTTGATTGCACCAGCCTTCTTCTTGATCCAACAAACTCCCCCTAGGCTGATGCTACCAAAACATCACTTGTTCCTGCTTTTCAAAGCTTTTAGCACCAGGGAAAGTAGATATTTATTTGTTTCTTTCTTCTTCCCGAAAGTGGTGCTAAGAATCTTGCACAATCATTCGTGGACAGGAGATCCAGTCTGTCCTTTGAATGATATGTACCCTTTGTTGGGTCCCTCCGAAAAGAGTTAGTTGATGGGATGTATAGTCACACCCATCTAACTATTGGTTCCAATTCGGGGCCTTCCACCACTTGTAGAAACTTTTGCTTATGGTGGTTGACCTTTCCTTGGCTTCCTTCTCTTCAGCTTCAGCTCCTCTTCAATCTTTGCTTTTGTGGTTAGCTCAGCAAGATGAAGGCCGCTAAGATGATTTCTGATGTGAGCAGCAGTTTCGGAGCCGGAGGGATTGGAGAATGGTTTCTCTGCTAACTCAGCAATGTCGAATCTGCTGGAGTGTAGTAGAGAGGAGGCATTCAGCCTATTGCTCTCTCCATTCTCTCTCTCCACAACGAAGTTATGAGAGGATTCATCGAACCTCCACTGGATGATTTTCTTTCTAGGCATGAGAGGTTTACTAGGAACCTTATCCCCTCTCCTAGTATCCAGTAGAGTCACCAACCTTCTTCTTAGCTTCTTCTCTTCATCGTTTAATGAATCAGAGTTGAGACCAAGAAGTATAGAAGCCTGGTCCAGTGTTCCTCTAGGCTGATCAAGGAATTGATCTCTAGTGAGGGAACATGAAGATCTGTCAATGTAAGTCAGTTTGACAGAATCTTCCTTACAAGAGATGTCGCTTAGGGTTGTGCAGTTAATGAGCTTCATCTTGATTGCCTTAAATTCTTCTAAGGAGAGATGTTTAGAAGGCTGAGGGGATGGTTTGGAAGTTTGTTGGGTAGGTTGTGGATTTGTGGTTCTGGGGAGTGTTTTGGGTTTGAGGATGGGTAGTTTGGGTGGTTGTAGTGAGGAAGCTGGTATGGATACTGGTGTAGGCTCAGGTGTGTAGGGTTCAGGTTTGATGGTGAAAGGTGAGGGAGTTGGTTCAGGTTGAGGTTGAGTGGTTGGTTAGAAGATCATCCCCTGTACCTTTCTATACATTTCCTTCCTTTTTCCCATACGAATGTCAGCCTTGATATCGCTGATAATTCATTGGAGTGTCTTTTCAGACATAGGTCCCACCTGCCTACCAGAGAAGCCATGAGCCCGGAGATAGTCTTTCATCCAGGCCTTTTCACCTATCTTCTTGGCAGCAATGACCCTAGCTTCTTCTTCTTTCTCCTTCTTCTCCTTCATCTTTTCTCTCGCAACTTTCTTTCTCTCTTTCTCCATTTGATCTTGCTCTTTGTTGAAGAGCCATAGAATCGTATAATCATTGTATGGAGATAATTCTTGAAGAGAGAACCTCTGGAGGTTAGGACAGATATCCTTTCCCTCCTGAGCTGCAGATCAGCCTCCCTCTGTTCTCTTTCTCTTTCCTCCTCCAAGGCCAACCGTGCTGCTTCTTCCCTTTGTTCAATCTGCAGCCTGGTTGCCTTTTCTAGCTCTACTAACTCCTCTAATGGTAGCAGGAGTATGTCTTTATTGGTAGCTCCTAGTAATGAGCCTGTCAATAATCTCTACTCTCCTTTTCTTGTTGTCTTCCTCCTGGTTGGTTGCAGCTGCTTTGGAACTGGCAGCTAGCAACTTCACAGTTGGAAGTCTACCTTTTCTTTTAAGTTTTGCAATCTTCTCCTCCTCCTCAAGTTCTTCCGCGGTCATTTTCTTCTTTCCTTTATTGCCTTTAGAAGTGCTTGACTTTGGTAGTTCTTGAGTGGAAGGTTCAGATTGGGATGGAGGCACTGACGTTGTCTGAGCTAGGGGTTGGTTGAGAAGATCCTCACTATCCACTTCAGATGCTATCTCCAGAATTGCATCTGTGATGGTTAGATCCTTGGATAGTGAGAACAGTCCTTCCACAGCTTCCATCTCAGCTTCGAAAGACTCAGATTGTTCTTCCGAGGCTTTGACTTTAGCTTCAGAAGTTTGAGGGAGTGCACTATCTGTCCCAACTGTTTCAGTTGCTGGGCCATCAGTCCTTATTTCCCATTTGAATTTAATCTCATGTTCCATTTGGACCTTAGGTTGAACAAATTCTTCCTCAGTGGTAGAAGATGCACTTAGCCTCTGAAGCTCTTCCGCTCCAAAGTATATCATAACCATATCAGGGCTAGGCTGATCTAGAGAAGATCTCAATAGAAATTGGAAAAAAAGTCTATAGAGATCTTTGAGCATCCTTGAGTCTATTTGCAGTATGACTTGGGATGGCTCAGAAAAGATAGTTGTAGTTAGAGCCGAAGAGGTAAAAGTTGAAACTTGGCTCTACGGTTCCTTAGTTGTTTGTCCCTTAACACTCTCCCCCTTTTTGGTAGCATCATCTTGAGAGTAGATGAGCTAGAGGAAGAATCCAAGGAGACCTGAATAGGTACGTGCCTAACAGATCTCTCAATCTGTTTCTCAGCTAGTTGAGCCTTGAGACTTTCAATCTAAAGTTGCTGAGTGGCAGACCTATCCTCTAAAGTCCTAACCTTTGATTCAAGGATTGAGACGTTAGACAATAGGTCTTTAAGAGTGAGTTGCAGTCTTCCCTCATCTTCTTTTAAAGAATCATAGGGAGATGAAGTAACATACCTAGTATGTTCAGCCTCACCACCAGATGTGGTTTCTTGGCACCCTGGTTTCCCTTGCGTAATGATGTCTCTGTCCGAGTCATCAATAGGCATGGTTGCCACAGATTCAATCTCAGATATGTTACCACTGTTCTGAAGGTCCATTAAGGCACGTTCAGTAGTGGCATTTGAATCTACATGAGTCCCCTCCATATTAGTGGGACTCACCTTAGTAAAGGCTCGCTGATGGGGGCTAGGGATAAGAGGTCCTTCTAGGCTCTGTTAATCCTTAAAAGAGTGTTGTAGATCAACTTCATTTCCATGAAGAGACGTAATCTCTTCATCAGTTTTAGCAGAAGGTCAATAAGGATAAAGGCGTTGAGCCTATGGCGGGACTGTCCCTTTGTGGCTTCTCAGAGGAGTGTAGAGACTCACTCTGAGGGCTATCAGCTTAGGTGTCAGGCTCATGGGTTTGAGACTGAGGAGACTCAAGACCCATATTGAGGTCAATTGTGAAGGATGTGAGACCTCAGACTGAGTGGGAGCCCATTGTTCCACTCTAGTCTTTTGGTTTGAACAGGAGGGGCTTGTTCAATCAGAGTAGATTGAACACGGGTTCGTTTGGGCCGTCTTTGATATGTGATTTTGATAGGGTGAGAAGGAAGTTTTGGCAGTATGAGGGTAGGTGCTGGTGTGGCTTCATCACCTGTGGGGTTAACAGGGATGTCACCAGGAGCTATTTGCTCTATCATACCTGGAAGCAAAGCGGTATGTCTTCCTGTGAAATTGGTGGACACTTTCTTAAAAATCTTAATGATGGTCAGCCTCATTTGAGGAACAGTCAGAGCAGCTGCACAGACAAGCTGACTCTGTTCCAGCTGATAGTTGATTATGTGCTGAAGAAACCTAGGATACATGAAGAATGTCTCCCGCTGAAGGTTTCCTATGATATTGGTCAGCACAAATCGTGAGTAATTAAAGCGAAGGCTTCTCACCATTCCATGAACTAGGCACCCTAGTTCATATGGAATTTGATCCCAACCCCCAGATTTGTTGGATAGACAGTGAAGAATGACATGCAGCAGGAACTTCCAGTTACAGGAGAAGTTAAACTTGTAAACTGTAGTCCTGCTAACGTCTCCACCATATCCCATTTGTATGTAAGTGTTGTCCAAAGCAGTCTTGGGGAACTCTGTAGGTACACCTTCATCATGAAGCTCGAGATGCTCCCTGATGAGTTGTTCAGTAATAACTAACTCCTGTCCACAGATGCTCGACCTTATTACTCGAGCCCCATTCACGGTTTCAATCTGACCATTTTCCCAGAATTCCGCCATATGATTTGAGTAAACGGTATGGTTAACGGTCAAGGCAGTGTAATAAGATGATTAGGTAAGAAAGGAAATGATATCTGAGAAGTCAGCATCTCTTGAAGAATCAAGAAATGTGACTTGATTGTGCTGAGGATTGAGTGTCATTGAAGAAAGTTTTTGGAAGATGAATTTGAGCTTGGGTAAATTGAAGATGAGAGAAATTTTAGGGCAGTAAGATTTTGGTAAGAGGATGAAAATGAGGCAGTAAGATTAGTTTTTTATTTAAATATTCCGACATCATTAACAAAATCTTTACCTTTTACAGAGTGGGCCCAAAAGATTTCCGTTACACAGTTAGGTCTTTCTTCCGAGTACAAATCATTTTCGAAGGTAATTTATCTTTTGAAGGCAACTTCTTACTTCCGAAAGTAGAGTTCTATTTTCTAGAGTAAAAATTGCTTTCCGAATGGAGAGTTTTGATGAGTTTAGGAAGTAGATCTGATGTGGAATCAATCGCTTCTTCCGAGACTAAAAACTCTTCCGAGAAGAAAAATTATCTTGGGAGGAGTTTGCTTCCGAAGATATGAGAACATCTTCCGAAGGTTAATTCCTCTTCAGAAGAATTTGGACTCAGTGGAAATTTCAGAGAGAGACCTTTTATAACATGGCTTAGATTGAACTGACATATAACGTTACATATTCTAAAATGTTTTCAAAAAGAGGTAAGCTAATCAATGTTTATCATCCTAATGGCTATAATGAGATATTTAAATCTTTGTTCATCAAAAGCTTTAGTGAACAAGTCAGCATATTGTTCATTTGAGTCAACTTTGATTAGCTTAATTAGATTTTTCTCATGAATATCTCTAATGAAATGATACCTGATATCAATATGCTTTGTCTTGGAGTGCTTCACAGGATTTTCGGTGATGGAGATAGCACTGTTGTTGTTAATGTGAATAGGAGTGCTTCCAAAGTTGAATCCATAGTCTAACATCTGGTTCTGAATCCACAGCAGTTGAGCACAGCAACTTGCAGCAGCAATGTGTTCAGCTTCAGCAGTTGATGTAGAGACACAGAATTACTTTTTGCATTGCCATGAAATAATCCTTCCACCAAGAAATTGACATCCTCCTGATGTTGATTTCTTGTCAATGTTGCAGCCACCATAGTCACTGTCAGAGTATCCATAGAGATTGAAATCATTGTTCCTTAGATACCAGAGACCTAGTTTAGGTGCTCCTTTGAGGTATCTGAGGATTCTCTTGGCAGCAGCTAGGTGAGACACCTTTGGAGCAGCCTGATATCTTGCAGAAATGCAAGTGGCAAACATGATATCAGGTCTACTTACTGTGAGATACATCAGAGAACCAATAATTGCCCTATACTGATGTTGATCAGTATCCTCCCCCTCAGAGTCAGGACAGAGTTTATAGTTTCTGGGTATGGGTGTCTTGGCTGGTTTACAGTCTTTCATGTCAAATCTTTCTAGAATGTCATTGACATACTTAGATTGATTAATAAAGAACCCATCCTTCAATTGTTTCACCTATATTCCAAGGAAAAGTCCATTTTTCCCATGGAGCTCATCTCAAACTTCTTCTTCATGATGCTTTCAAAGTCTTTACATATTTGGTCATTTAAGGAGCCAAATATGATGTCATCAACATAGACTTGAACAAGTAGGATGTCCTTTCCAGACTTCTTTATAAAAAGAGTCTTATCAATGGTACCTCTGGTGTAACCATTTTTCAGAAGAAACTGAGACAAAGTTTCATACCACAGCGTAGGTGCTTGGTTCAGCCCATATAGAGCTTTATCCAATTTGCACACATAGTTGGGGTGTTGTGGGTCTCCAAATCCTGGAGGCTGGCACACGTAGATTTCTCTATCTATATCCCCATATAGAAACGCACACTTGACATCAAGTTGGTAGACAGTAAAATTCTTGGATGCAGCATAAGCAAGGAAGATCCTAACTGCCTCAAGTCTTGCAACAGGTGCAAAGACATCAGTATAATTGATTCCTTCCTCTTGAGTGTATCCTTGAACCACCAGTCTTGCCTTGTTCTTGATAATCAAGCCTCTATCATCACTCTTGCTTCTAAAAAACCCATTTAGTGCCTATAGGTACTTGACCAGATGGTAGGGGACATAGGTTCCAAACCTTTTGTCTTTTGAATTGAAGCAGCTCCTCTTGCATCGATTCAATCTAGCTGCCATCTTTCAAGGCATCTTCTACCTTTTTGGGTTCCATTTGAGATAAGAAGCAGGAGTACAAGCAGACATTCCCATGATGAGTCTGTCCTATTGTCCTCACGCCTTCAGTTGCATCTCCTATGATATTTTCAGCTGGATGAGTGTTATGAATCCTTAGTCGAGGAATCACCTCCAGTTGCAAAGATAAATCCAGATTAGACATATTTTGCTCGGGAGCTAGAACACTTCGTCCAGTTGCTGTTTCAAACTCATTCAATGAGGACTGATTGAATAAATGAGAAACATCATCATTTGTTGACTGTGAAGGAGCATCAACAGTTGTCTGTTCCTTCAAGATGCTACTTCTGTCAGCTTCGTGTTGTACAGTGTCACCTGATGAATTTTAAGGATTAGTAAGTGAGTCACTGGTTGAAGCTTCACTATTCCTTGAGATAGTTACACTATCTTATCTATCAATAGTGGTAGCTTGATTATTTGTATCCCTTGGAGAATTTGGAAGAGGTCTGGGCAACTCAAATAGTTGGTTAGCATCAGATTCATTTTGAGCACCTGTTCCTGCTGAAACATTCTCACAAGATGGTTTAGAATAGTTTGTAAACAATTCTAAATCAAAAATATGATCAGGTCCATTCCCCCTAACACAAGGAGTGTGCTCATTTACAATTATATTGGAAGATTCCTCAAATTGTTAATTCTTAATGTTGTATACTCTATAAGCTTTGGAGCTTGAAGAGTATCCAACAAAGATAGCATCATCTGACTTTTCAGTAAACATTGCTAAATTCTCTTTTGTGTTAAGTATGGTACACCTACTGCGAAAGGATATTAGAAAACTAATGATTGGTGGCCTCTTGTTCCATAACTCATAAGGGTTTTTTCTATGGGGCTTGACAATGAGAACTCTGTTCTGCACATAGCATGCAGTGCTGACTGCCTCTGCCCAGAAAGTTAGAGGCAGTTTTTAATCAGCTAACATGGTTCTTGCAGCCTTAATAAGTGTCCTGTTCCTCCTCTCAGCAACACCATTTTGTTGAGGAGTTCTAGAAGCACTATATTGTCTGGCAATCCCTTTTGAGTTACAAAATAAGTCAAGAACTTGATTCTTAAACTCAGTCCCTTGATCACTTCTGATTATTTTTACCTTGTGATCAATTTGATTTTCTATCTTAATAATAAAAGATTTTAGAGTTTCAGCAGTTTTATCTTTAGTCCTTAAGAAGAATACCCAAGTAAATCTAGTAAAATCATCAACTATCACAAGGCAATATGATTTCCTTCCAATGCTCATTATACTTGTGGGACCGAAAAGATCCATGTGCAATAAGTGTAATGGAGTAGTAATTGAGTTAACTTCTTTGGATTTGTGAGATGCCCTATGTTGCTTTCCTTTCAGACAAGCAACACAGTTGTCTTTACAGAAAAACTCCTTTTTAGGCATACCATGTACCAAGTTATTTTTAGTCAATTTATTCATTGTCTTAAAATTTACATGACACATACGTTTATGCCAAAGAGTTGACTCATCACTATTTCTTTTGAATGAAAGCATGATACTTCACCCAGTGGGGAAGCATTGTTCATATCTAGCTTGTACATATCCCCTTTCCTGGGAGATCTAAGAAGCAACAATTCCTTAGGAATTGTCATCCCAGGTTTGAGGATAATGTACTCATGATCTGTGAACAACATTTGATGCTTTTGATCGTAGAATTGAGAAACACTTAAGAGATTGTGTTCAAGCTGTTTGACAAAGTGAACCTTGTCAATATTTAATTTTCCATTGGATATACTTCCTCTGCCAGAAATATATCCTCCGGTCTCACCTCCAAACTGAACAGGACCTCCATCAAAATGTTGAAATTGTTGAAGGAGAGATCTGTTCCTTGTCATGTGCCTGGAGCATCCACTATCCATAATCCAAACATTGTTATTTTTATCATATGGATGTTCCTGCACATAAGATGAGATAATTAGTTTTGATTGGAAACCCAAGCCTTGTTGGTCTTGGGTTCATCCAATGATATTGACATAATTGAACCAAAAGTTAAGAATGAGGGTTCAATGAATGTTATTGAAGAAGAGGTTTGGGCTACAGCATCTTTCTTGATCTTCCAATCCATCCTTTGGTTGATCATAGAGGATGAGCTTGTTGAAGCTTTTGCAGCATGACATTCTTCCGAAGCTTCTTTCTTTTCGGATAAAGCTTCTCCACCTTTTCTTCTAAAGTAGTCTTCTTCTGGGATGGTCTCAAGGGAATTCTTTTGTTCTTTTGATTTTTAGCAGCTTTAGCTTCCGAAGCCATTTTTCCTTCGGAAGAATGACTTTCTTGCGAAAGCAACCTTGCTTCGGAAACCAGCTTTCCCTTTTTCACTACTTGGACCATTTGATAGGGTTTAAACGAGAAACCTTCCCTAACTCCTTCTCTTTTAAAATTATTTGCATAATGTGTGCTAGCAGGATTGTAGTAACAATCTTTGGCCATGTGGTTTTGCAGTCCGCACATTATGCATGCAATGTTAATCTTCTGGGAACTTGAGAATTGCTGTTTCTTGTTCCTTTTATCTTCATCAAGAACCTTTCCCTTTAACTTCTGATCTTCTGGTAGGACAGGAGTGCTGGTATTACACTTCTTTCCTGAATCAGAGTTACCTACCACCTGGAATCCAGCAGAGATGAATACACCCTTTTGTTTTGGGTCAATCATCAGTTTAGACTCAGCCACTTTCTTTGCAGTTCTTCTTGCTGCTTTGGCTCTGCTTCTTCTGGCTTTGATGGTCAGGATTTAATCATCACTGGTAGGGGTGGGTTGATTTACTGTTCCTTCCCTGTGGTGTTTTCTATTATTGCATCATTCTTCAACTCAGGTGAAGATGGATCAGCAGATGGGACCTCCTGCTCTTCAGTATCACATCTTGGTTGTCTTATGGACTCATAAGAGTGTGGTGGAGCAATTTCATTGGTCTCAATCCTCCTTAAACTTTGCAGTGGGAGGATGATGCAATAATAGCTTGGAAGTTCTGCTCAGAAATAGCATACTTCCTAGCTTCAGCCTCAGCAGTGACAAGCTGGGCTTGAGCCTCTGACATTTGGATATTAAATCCTTTATTTGAGTCTTATAGTTTAAATTTTCATATTTTAATAAGGACACAATTTTCTCCAACTCCTTAGTTTTTCTTTGATAGTCAGATTCAGCCCTTTTAAATCAGATTTTAAAACATTTAGAGACTCAATATCAGACTTAATCTCCATATTGTAGTCCTGATACAATTTAACCTTAGCAATACATGCAGGAGTACAGAGATGTTCATATGCCTTACTGTTATCTGTTCCAGCCATGAGTGCTTGAGCAGAAGTCACATCCTGCACCATAAAGCTCCAGTCAACTTCTTGAGCCATTGTGGCTATCTTTGTTGACTTTCCACTGTGCTTTGTTACAGAAGAATGTGTGGAGGCTTGTGGGGTTCTCGGATTTGACTTGGGAGCCTTGCATTCTCTTACAAAATGACCAAGTTGGTTACAGTTGTAACATTTGGCCTTAGTTTTGTCAAACCCAAATTTGCTGTTGGTTGGGTTTTGACGGAATTGCCTTCCATTTCTCTTAAAGAACTTCTTTGCTCTGTAGGTTAAAAGAGCCATTTGTTGGACTATGTCCACATATTCCATATCATCTGGACTGAAGCACTCTAGATCATCAAAACAGTATTGATAATCACTAGAGTTTCCACTTCCTGAGACAAAGGCACAGCTGACCTGAAAAGAACTATGCTGAGCCTGTTGAGACCGTGGAGTCTCAGGAAATGTAATGTATGGTCCAGAAGAACAAGATGTCTGCTAGTTGTATGTCAGGAACTGTTGAGGATGGGAGGGTCCTGAGCCTTCAGCAACCATCAATGCATTGCTAGCGGGGAGACTCGAGCACCTGCTTGTCTGATGACCCTTTTTGCTTTCCATCTCCAAACGGTATCCATCAAGAATTCCGTAGAGTTCAGTCATGGTGAGAGTGTTCAGATTTTCTATTCTCTTAATAGAGACACAATAAAACATCCACTCATTAGGAAGTGCACTCATGAAATTTCTTGTGAGGTATCTAAGTTCAGGAGTGATTCCCACAGACTGAAGGAAAGAAATGAGATCCATGTACCTGAAATATTGCTGGCTGAGAGTCTCTCCATCAATGTAGGTGAAGTTCTCAAACTGCTGCTTCAGTGAGTCCTTCTTGGAGTCATTAGAATAAGAGTACATCTGAGCAAGTGCATCAAACAGTTCTTTGGCTGACTTGCAATGCTCAAACCCCACCATAATAGAGTTGGGTATTGCAGTCATAAGAATAGTCATTGCATTGCTGTCAATATCCATCTTCTTCCGGTCCTCATCAGAGTAATCTTCAACATCTTTCTCTATCATGGCACCGTTTCCTCCTGGTGTAGCCACCTTGGGTTTGTACGGGCCATTGACGATAGATTGCCACATCTTGATGTCTTGATATCTAATGAAGCCTTCCATGCATCTGCTCCATGATCTGATGTTTTCAGGGGTGATGACAGGTGCATTAGTCATCGTCCCTATTTCTACTTCAGACTTGTTGAGGGCCATATTGAGTGTGGTGTAATGAGGAGTGAAAAACAGGTTTATTAGGATGGTAAGATCTCACAATCAAGAGCCTAAAGAGCTCTGATACCAATTACAGGAACGGTTTTGTTAATAAAACTTGGTTTTTCTCTCAAACTCACTAATACTACCCTCGTATCAGATGAAGCAGAGTCTTTTCTAAGAGCTGATAATAATATACTAAATAACAGAGAACAAAAGGATATAATTTTCAAGGTATTTGTATATATTACTTCTCAACTCAAAGTGTTACAAGACTCTTACAAGCATGTTTATGAGTTACAATGAGAAACTATATATACTACTACCTACAGCCGGATATACTTTGATACCAGCTGGGAACCTATGACTAAAGCATATACTATAATGCTAGAGTCAAGGTATCTTAGATAAAGTATTATCTAAGATATGGTAGTCATGACATGTCCATGACTTACCTTTTATTACTAACTAAAGATAGAAACTGTACTAACTAATAAAGGTGAACAGTGGAATAAAGTATGGTCAACTATATGGCCTTTGAGAAAACGCCATGCAGTATATCAGAGATCTGCAGCAGAGTGTCAGGAGGACCATACTTATGTTCACTGGTTCATAGTAGTGTCTTCTGAAGGTTAGTAGGCTTCAGAAGAACAAGTTCTTCCGAGGCACCTGTACTTTGAAAGAGGCTACTTCTTCCAAGCCTTGAGGAATTCATCTTTTCTTCATACTTCGGAAGTTGTCTTCGGATCTTTTTCTTCGGAAGTGAATACTTGTCTCCGAAAAAAGAGTGTCTCTTCGGAAGTCCATATTATACTTTCCTCGGAAGAGCTCTTTTTTCTTCGGAAGTTCCATACTTGGCTCCGGAAGTCCTTTATTAGATGCACCAAAATGGTTTAAGTGATTCGGTTTTGGTTGCACCAGCCTTCTTCTTGATCCAACATGGATCATGCTAGTATGTTCATGGATGATTCCTAATGTGGTTGAATGTGTTGATTGGGTTGTATAAAAGCTTGTTTGATTATTTAAAGATTTGATCATCTTGGTGAGTACATGTGACCTCTCGTAATTTTTTATTTAACGATTGAAATCGTCGTTATCTCTTGTAAAAGTTTGGTTGTCACTAATGTAAATACGATGACTCTTTTGTAATGTATTGTACCTTGATCTCCTTTATTCCTAAATAATTAAGTAATTAATAATGATAATGATAATGATAATGATAATGATAATAATAATAATAATAATAATAATAATAATAATAATAATAATAATAATTCTAATAATAATAGATAATCATAATAAGTGTTAATCTTTCAAATAAATGAAAATAATAAAAGTTTATTATCTTAAAACTTGTATTTAAATGTTTGGGCATAAGATAATAACACCTTAAAACCCCGGGGACTATAAATGTAAATTGTTAAAACTAGAACCTAAACTTTAGAAATTAAATAAATAAAACCTAAACTACAGGGACCAGAACTATAACTTTATTTAAAACCAACCCCACCCCCTTACCCCTCTCTCTCGCCCGCTTTTCCGGCGCCGGCCATGGCCGAGCTCCGGCGGCCCCCAAAACCTCGATTAAAACGTGTTTTGAACCACAAACCGGTCCCAATCGAGCCATAGAACCGTTTCGAACCTGTGAATGCTCATTAATCGCGGTTTAATCGAAGCTTTGATGATTTCTATTTGTAATCGAATGATCATCGAACCTCAAAGCCGATAGACACTTAAATCACAATAACAAACAAATTAAACGAACAGAAACGCTCGGGTAATCATTTTGAAGTTATTGGCAACATCAATTGCACCTGAAACAACTATTAATTTGGTTAATGCGACCTAAAACCCTCGACATAAATTGTGTAGCCGTTGAGCAATTAATCGATCAAATTAACCCTATAAAACAGAGGGCTAATGCACTCGACACCTCCGTTTCACTATCTGGGCACTCAATTTCATCACACACACACACACTCATCGCATCTGCTTCAAGGACAATCGCGACCTGTTCGAACTCGTACCCATCGGATTCCACCTTCATAACAGGTAATTAAACACTCGTTAGACTCGGTTTTATGTGGGGATTAAAAGCCCCAAACTTTCATTCATTAACATGTTCTTTTGAATGCTCAATTTGATCGTTTTTTATTCTAGGGTTCATGTGAATTGGGGTTTTCTTGAAACTATGTTATTAAACTTTAAATTCCATCTTAAGACACGGCCACGGCCCTTGGCTCGCCGGTTACACACACACCCCCCACACTTGAGGTCCCGGGTTCGAACCCGGCTACCTCCAACCTTTTTTTTAAGCCTTATGGCCTTTAAATAAATACAGAAAATTTCTAAAAATTATAGAAATCATTTTTATAAATTTTGTTTATTTTAAATCATCAAAATTATTTTCTGAAATTTTTCTTTAAATTAAATATTTATAAAACAATATAACAAAGATTATTTTAGTTATTTCCTATAAAATGGATTTTAAATAATGGTTATTATGGAAATTACTTACACTTTATGTTTAACTTTATCCGTCATTATAAAAACTTTAATTACGTTAAAATTATCTAAATAATATAATACTTTTCATTAAACTAAAATATAAGTGATGTTATTATTAAATTTTACTTACAAATATTAAAAAAACCCAAATCTTTATTGAAACCCTAGTTCACATTTAATCATCAATCGTTTTTATCAAACTTAAATCTTGTAATATATATACACATGATTAGGAACCTTGTGAAGGATTCCGTTGGAACATTGATTACTATCTCTATTAATCAAATATATACTTAATCATCAAGTGAGTATTTGTATACCCCTTTTGCTTATTTTTACACTTTGAGGTGAAACATGTTACCTTATAACTATTGCACTTGTTAACCTCGTTTGATTCTTGTAAACACTTGGGCAATTCACTCGTTTGTTGTGGTTAGTTAAACTTTAGTAATTACCATGTATTGACTATTATATGTGCAATCATTAACTATTGCTAGCTTGACGACGTCATAGATCTATGGGCTTGACAAGCCTGCTTGGTTAATCCAAGTACACTTAGCTAATCGTATAATCTTGTAAATGTGTAATCTTGTAAACTGTCAAGGTTTGACTGTTACATCTGTCATACATCCCTAGTTACTTTGCTCACTAACTTATGACATGAATTGCCATCTTTTATATATGTATGTATGAAAACTATGGAAATCTCACCGATATTATATTGATCTTTTTATTTTTAACATGTTTTAGGAAACGCGCAAGTTTGATTGTCATCTGTGAAGCTTATTCACATCTAGGAATGGACCTAGTTAAATAAATAAATTGCTTTGAATTATTTCATGTTACGTTATGTTGAATTCTTATTTGAGACTTATGGTTGTAATTTACCTTTGAAACTTGTGGTTATAATATTTGGAATAAATAATAATGTTATGTGGTTGTGAACAATCTTAACCCTCACTTCTTGACGATTCAGCCATCAAGGTTGGGGTGTGACAGATTGGTATGAGAGCCCATAACTATAGGGATTTAGGTTATTAGGAATGGTGACCTAGACTATAGTTTATGCATGAACCTTATACAATAATATTTATATTTTGGTAAATATATATATGGTTTGCATGCTACATAATGCTATGCCTTCTTATGTGCAACTTGATGCCTTAGCATAGGATTGCCTTGTAAATGCTTAAACATTGTTACTTGTCTCCCCTAAACTTATTTTTGATTCTCTAATTCTCCCCGACAAATGAAACTTCTTAAACTTATTCTCGACGACACGTGGGTTCGTACGCTTTATATCTATGGTTTAAATCTTTAGATTTTATGTCTAATCTATATAAATCTCATCAAGGTTTTGATTCCATAAACCTAAGGAATATTGTATGACACTTAGACACATGTATTCTGGATTTCCTGGCAAAAGGCCTTCGGGCTAAGATAAGCATTTCGCATAAATCCTACGGGACTAGTTTTGCTTACCTGGGGATTTCTGGGATGAGTGATAAACTATAGTCAACATAAACAAGTTTCTAAGGCAAATGGGTCAATTTACCTTGACATGTCAACGTTTTCAAATGGTAATGTGTTACCAAATAGAACCATTCCATGTGCCTTACAACTCTTGACATATTCTTATTTAAATTGCTATCCTTTGTTATCCTCATTATCATGTCTAACTCATTTTGTATATCCAGCATGTCTCGTCACCATGGAAAGCGTGGAAGTTTCGATCGTAAACTCATTGTAATGATCGCCCGGCAAATGGCTGTTGTGCTCCCGTAAATGGTTGCTGAACTTAGCAGCACTTTAATGGCCAATAACAACAACAACAACAACAATGGAAACAATAGTGGTGCTGACAACAATGCCCATGGGGAGAATAGCAACAACCAAAACGGGAACAATCACACCTGCACCTTTAAGCATTTCAACTCGTGTAAACCTACTAGCTTTAGTGGAAAAGAAGGAGCCATTGGACTTCTCGAGTGGTTTGAGAGCATGGAGAACACGTTTATCGTGAGCGAGTGTCCTGATGAATTCAAGGTCCGCTATGCTATGAGCGTTCTTCAATAACGGGCGCTCACATGGTGGAATAGTGAGAAAAGGAACCGAGGGACTGAAGCTGCTTGGCATTACCTTGGGAAGAATTTAAGGATATAATGATCCAAAAATTCTGCCCGAGGAGTAAGTTGCAGAAGCTGGAGGAAGAATTTTGGAACCTTAAGCAAGACGATAGAAATCATTTGGCTTATTCCACCCGGCATCATGAGTTGAGCATGCTCCTACCACTCATGTTGCATACCGTGCCCCGCAACATTGAAAAATTTATCAAGGGGGTACCACCTCAAATACAAGATGTCATGGTAGGTAGTAGGCCCACAACTTTGGAAGAGGCGAGTATCACTGCACAGCTCACTGAGAATCGTATTAGGGTTGGCACTATGTCATTGAAAATTGCCAAAACTGATATAAAGGTGACACCCGAGGCTACGTAGGAGGTGAAGGCCGAGTCCTCCTTCCAAAACAAGAAGCGCAAGTTCACCTCGACTCGCAATTACGCGGTGACAGCACTAAGCGCTCTTCAATGGCAAGTTATTGTTGCAAATCAAGCTCCCGTGGCGAGAGCTTATACTGGGCCGCACCCGATGTGTAATACATGCAAGTACCATCACGTGAGTAACACTCCATGCCGAGTTTGCTCGTTGTGTGGGATGTATGGACATCTGGTGGCTACTTGCCTTCGTGCCCCGAACAATACTGTGATGCTTGCTAATCGAGCCTGTTACAACTGTGGCGAACCTGGACATATTCGTCCATAATGTCCCCGTAATACGGGAACTGTGCCACCGGCTCGTGGAAGAGCCTTCAACATCAACACCAACCAAGCACGAGCCAACAACGACGTGGTGAATGGTACGTCATTAAGTTTCTTTTAATCGTTCCTTGTCTTGTAAAATCCCTACCTGTGTTCATTAGACCAATAATAGGTCATTACTGAGCAAGTATGTACCTTGCAAATAGTCGTTATGCTTCCGTACTGTTTGATTCGGGTGCGGATAAGAGTTTCGTGTCCTTAGAGTTTGAGCCTATTCTTTCTAAGTCGCGTTCTAATCTAGAAAGATCCTTTACGGTCGAAGTCGCCGATGGAAATCGATCGTCGTTGATGTCGTAAAACGTGATTGTACCTTGAGTCTTAACGAGCACGAGTTCCTCATCGACCTTATTCCTATGCAACTGGGAAGCTTTGACGTTATTATCGGCATGGATTGGTTAACTAAGCAACACGCAGAAATCACATGCTTCGAGAAGTGCATTCGAATTCTTTTACCATCGGGGGATACTTTGAAAGTCTTTGAGGAGAAATCACCTTAAAGACTCAAACTCATGTCTTGCATCAAGGCCCGAAAGTGCTTAAGTAAAAATTACGTAGCTTTCATGGCTTATGTAGTTAACACGAAAGCCAAGGGTAAGGAACTAAAGGATATTCCTATCGTACGAGACTTTCCCAAGGTGTTTCTTGAGGATCTTAGTGGGTTACGTCCTGTACAAGAAGTTGAGTTCAAAATCGACTTGATCCCTGGTGCAAACCCTGTGGCTAAATCACCTTATCGTATTGCACCGTCTGAAATGCAAGAACTAGCTAGTCAACTGCAAGAGTTGACCGATAAGGGTTTTATTCGTCCCAGCTCCTCACCATGGGGTGCACCTGTGTTGTTCGTGAAGAAGAAGGATGGTTCATTCCGTATGTGTATCGACTACCGGGAACTCAATAAGCTTACCATCAAGAACCGATACCCTCTTCCTCGAATCGATGATCTCTTTGACCAACTTCAAGGAGCCACACAATTCTCGAAGATCAATCTACGTTCTGGATATCATCAATTACGTGTTCATGATGACGATATTCCAAAAACCGCCTTCCGTACTCGATATGGACATTACCAGTTCTGGTTATGCCTTTTGGTTTAACCAATGCACCTGTTGTGTTCATGGATCTAATGAATCGTGTATGTACGTTGTATTTGGATAATTTGTGATCGTGTTCATCGATGATATTCTTATCTATTCCAAGACAAAAACCAATCATGAGATGCACCTGCGACAAGTTCTCGAACTTTTAAAGAAGGAACAACTATACGCCAAGTTTTCCAAGTGTGAGTTCTGGCTAGAAAAAGTCCAATTCCTAGGTCATGTGGTGAATAGTCAAGGAATTCACCTCGACCTGGTGCGTTCCTACAACCCCAACCGAAGTTCATTCTTTTTTGGGTTTAGCGGGTTATTACCATAGATTTATTACAAACTTTTCGAAGATTGCTAAACCACTAACGGCGCTAACCCAAAAGAACCGACTCTTTGAATGGGTACCCGAACAAGAAGAGGCTTTTGAGACATTGAAACGCAAGTTGTGTAACGCTCCTATTCTAACACTCCCGATGGAAATGATGATTTTACCAAGTGCTGTGATGCCTCTAATCAAGGTCTTGGTTGTGAACAATCTTAACCCTCACATCTCGACAATTTCACCGTCAAGGTTGGGGTGTGACAGATCACATGGCAAAGGGTTATGTAAGTTATGATAGGACCATGATTGGGTGTTGTTGTAGATCATTGTTAGATATCTTGGTTGGCATGAATCCTGTTGAATAATGTAATGGTTATCTATGTATGATGAACTAGTATGTTTGATTGAATGGAAATTCCAACTATAATGTCACCAACAGGTCAAACGGGCCAACTAGGTCAATTGTGTCTTGTCTTTCTAAAACCTTGAGTTCTTTTGTTTGTAGAGCACTTAGGGTTTCATTATGATTTCTGTGTACACGTACTTATGTACTCGTGTGTTCTAGGTGACCTTTGAGGGTTGTCTATCCACTCTTTCTTTCAAGTTAAGCATTAGGTAATTCTTACACGCATCAGGTGAGTTCATGCCCCACTCTTTTACATACTCTCTTTTGAAGGAGATAGCATACTAGTTTTACAAACACTTTATTTACATGGGTTGTGTATAGTATAATATAGTGTTGTCTACCATGGAAAGTCCTCACACTTTCAGATTGTTAATAATGATTTAGCGGGAAATTTTGGGTAGTACTACTGGGTCTGACGAGCCCCATCTGTGTGACTTGATGTCAGACGGGTGCAATATTGTCCTAGCAAACATTGTCACGACCTTGTAAGTCATGACAGGAGGCAACAAACATAACACAGTCGGCTTCTTTCTTGAAATCACTATGATTATTACTTTTTGTTTATAGACTAGCTATCTATTACAATACACTTCTTATATTTTACAACTATTACTGATTATTGTTTATCGCACACTCTTGAACTCACCAACCATTGTGTTGACTCTTTTAGTATGCTATTCTCAGGTTAAGGTTTGCCATTGCCTAGGAGCACGTTGCATGGGTCAGCATTATGGTGTTGTCAGCATGTTATGAAACAATGATTTGATTGTGTCTGTTTAAACATTTATGTTTTGGTTTGCACAACTTTTGGGCGCGTATGTTTGCGCATTTAAATCATGTTACATCGTTTTGGGTTTTTCTAGTTATTTAAATGCTTCCGCAGTATTTGAAGTTAAACTTTGATTTTGTATGTTGGTTCATATTGAGTCGTTCTAAGTAACTAATGACTGAGATCCTGGTTTGTCATGCGCCTCGCTGTAAAACCCCGCACGTGGATTTTGAGGGTGTGACAGATTGGTATCAGAGCCATTGTTTATAGGGAACTAGGTTGCATACACACTAGTCTATAACCGCACACAGTTAGTTAGTTACTTGTTCTCTATCTCTCTACTATATACTCATTGACATACATATCGCAAACGCTGCAGTATGGCATTATCATCGCGCTACAGGAAAGAGACCAGTAGGTTTAGATTCCCCGACAATATCCGAGTCCCCTCCTCCTCCACCTGTACCTGATCAGACACCTGATTGGCCACGACTTGACTACCCTCTTAGGGAAATAAACTGGGATCAACCTTTTGCTTTGATAGAGCGTGACCCTCCACGAGATTGGAGCTTCTACCCCAAGTATGTGGATAATATGACGTATAGGGAACGTGTGCCTGTTCCGAGGCCAAGGACTAGGAACAACACTGAGCAGCCTACACTTTTTCTTCCACGGACGGTGCAGTCAAATAAGCAGCTGATTGCAGCCCTAGTGGCAGCCTTGGACACCGAGAAAAAACGTACCCAGTGGCTTACAGGACAAGTCTGGGGACTGCTACGACAGATGCGAGACATAAGGATGGAACTAGCTGAAGTGAAAGGTCTACCATATCAGTGCTATCAGCAACAAAGCCATTTAACTAACAGAATAGCTTGGACTACACAACGATCAGAGGTTCATGATAACACTCTACAAGAGCATGAGGAGAGATTTGCTGCTTCGGAGGCATAGCTCGCGGCGATGCACGTGGTTGTGGAACCTAAACCAGAACCAGAATTAGAAGAAGAAGATGTAATGCCCCGTTCCCGGGCACCTCATAGTTGGTCATTCATCGCACATAAAGCATACAATTATTTAAAACATCGCAGCGGAAATTAATTAAAACCATTTCATATATTTAAATGACAACTTTTGCAAAGTAATACAATACAGTTAACTGTTACAAAATGTTATAATTGCATTACATCACAAAAATGTCATTGTTATACTAATGAATGCCATCCCAAAAATGCCAAGTAGCTGCCCCGTGCCATCCTCAGCAACTTTTACCTGCCAACTGGAAAATACATAAAAGTCAGCGTTGCTGAGTGAGTTCTAGTTTTATAAATAAAATACTTTACTTTTGATATAAACTTTTTTACTTTCATACACGGTCATGCATCATACGTACAGATAGAGAATATTACTTTTAACTTTCATTATCATTCATTTTCCCATCACATCATATTCATAGCATACTTTCATTTCATACTTTTTATTAATATTCTCTTACTTTCGTTCTCATTCTATCGTAACGTACTTTACAACATTCATTTACTTTCTTACTTTCTTACTTTCTTACTTTCTTACTTTGTACGTTACGTCATTCTTTCACTTTCATATGGATCGATGAACAATACCCCAAACATTGTGCACGAAGCTGATGATGGACCTATGGTAATTAAATCACGAACATTGTGCCCGAAGCTGATCCAGTCACCTAGGACAAGTCATCTCTCCCATTCATTCAAACTAGTTGGTATACCCTAAACATTGTGCACGAAGCTGTTGTTGGACCTATGGTAATTAAACCACGAACATTGTGCCCGAAGCTGATCCAGTGACCTAGGGCATACCAAAGGGCCTTATCAATCTCAATGATTGACCTTGTGTGCATCCTTTGGGGTAGCCAACCCGTATCACAGTTGAGCTAACGACAACATGGTCGTGCACCTCCTTTTATTTGCTTGCCAGCCATTCTTTCATTCATTACGTTTTACTTTTCATCGTTGTTATCTTTCACTTCGTTACGTTATTATTTACGTTCTTTCATTCGTTTGTCATACTATGTAAAGTAATAACATAATATATAACGTATTTTATAATATAATATAAATACGTTTAATCACCATTAAAAGATAATACATAAATACCATACATCAATCATACATATCACAACCCTAAACCATCCCATAATCATGCATAAAGGGTTAATCATAACTCTTAAGTCAAATCAGGTCAAACCCTAAAACCTGAGTTTTCCTAAAATTTAAGAAATATTTCCAAGTGTCTAGGCGCATGGGCGCTATTTGGGCGTTTCTACCCTGTTCAGACGTTTTGCTACTATGCAGGTGTCTGGACTTACACTTGGTTATTTTTTACTTAGACGCATGGGACTATTTAGGAGCATGGACACTATTCAGGCGCTTGGGCCTAACACTTTGTCATTCTGGGAAATCTTCCAGGCGTTTGGGTACTATTCAGGCGCATGGGCCTTACTTAGGCGCATGGGCATCTAGGCGGTTGGGTACTGTTTGAACGTTTGGGGTTTCTGGGCAGTTGGGAACACTTAGTAAATTAGACCGTTAGGCGCATGGGCCACTGTTTAGGCGCATGGGCAACTAACTTTCACTAAATTAACATAAATCAGTCTCAATCCAACATATATCATGTTCTAATCTTATGTGACATCCGTCACCAAAGGTTCGTCTACTGACGTAATCTGTTAACTTTTGTAGTCGGTCATTCCTCACCCTTATAACCCATCTATGTGGATATTATGCCTATTTAGTTGCTTAGTTAACCTTATGCGTGTGCTATCGTAGCTTAAGTCGCCATCATCTTGAACATTAACCGAGATTTGCCCCGTTAACACTAAACGCGTTATTTTTATACAAAAAAAATAATAATAATAATATAATTGTCATGAATAAAATCATTTTTAACTTATAAATAACATTAACAACATTTCATCATCAATAAAACAAGATTAATTAATAACGTTTTCACCGAAACAAAATTTAGGAACTCGGGGCAAAGTACAGGGACTAAAAGTGACATTTTGGCAAACCTGGGATGGGTATAAAAACCCCATTCCCAGCCATTTCACCATCTCCTTCTTCATTTCTTCATCTTTCTCCTCTCCATCTTCTTCACTTTCTCTCTCTAGCTTACACCAAAAACTGACCCGTTTGTTGCATTTTCGTCGTCTAATCTTGAGTGTCATCGTGAATACTCGTTCCTAGCAGGTAAATAACCTCGCTTACCTCGTTTTTAGCTCGGTTTTACAGCTGTGTTTTCTTGGGTTTCGGGTGCTCGGGTTCATCCGAGCACATGAGGTCGTGTGGGCTTGTGTGTTGTGTTCCAGTGTGTGATTCACGTCTAGACAGGTTAGGATATTAGTTCTGGAAGTTCTGGTTGTGTAAAACTCGTGTTCGGGTAGCCGAAGGCCGCCCTGCACCTTCCTGCAGTCGCGACTCCTGTCTGCGCGAATGGGGTTGCCGCGCGACTGGGGCATGCGACTGTGTGTGTGTGTGTGCGACTTCTGTCTGCGCGATTGGGTAAGTCACGCGACTGGGTCATGCGACTGTATGCGTTTGCGATTGAGTCATGCGAATGTGATTGTGTGCGATTGTGTGTGAATCGCACGATCGGAGGCCTGTCGCGCGAAAGAAGGTCCAATCGCGCGAATGAAGCTGATTCGCGCGAAGGGACGTTGAGTCGCGCGATTGGCTGTTGGGTCGTGCGACTGGTGATGCATGGTATGACTGAAGGCTTAGTCGCACGAATGAAGGTTCAATCGTACGAAAGTAGCTAATTTGTACGACTGAAAGTCCACTCATGCGAATGGAGTGTCAGTCGTGCGTCAGGTCCTGTTGTGTGATTGATGATGCGTGTATGAGTGGTTTCCCCTTTGAGTGTCTTGTGTTGACGAGGTAACATCAGAAATAATGTCATTGCTCGAATGTCATAGCAATGACGACTATCTTTAAATGCTTGGACCTACATAAGGTCTGAGGTGTGTGTGTCTACTTGTGTGTACTACCCGCGACCGAACCGAAACGCCGGAACTAATCGACTATCATATTATGCTCTATGCTCCTTACTTATGCTCGTCAGTAATTGTCAATAGGTGCTGACTGTTCATAGCTTTCTACTCTTGGGATACTTCATCGTTTGTGCTTGTCATCTATTCTGTGAGTTTCGTGGCCCCTTTTTACTCTTACCAAACCTTTTTAAATATTTTCAACTTGGGGGAAAAGAATGCTCACCTACTTTACTTGTTTTCGAGCGCCTTCCTTGGTGGAGGTGGATGCTACTTCTATAAGTATCTTACCTCGTTTGTCATGTTGATTGATGCTAAGGATAGACGGATGTCATGTAACTGGTTTAGGCATCGTTCTAGGTGTATCGCGGAGGTGGTGGGAACGCTGCGGGGAACCCTATATATAAGCATCCTTGGTATACCAAGAATGTGCTTAAACTGGGCTATGTGATGATCTCGATAAACTAAGGCCTGGATTTGTTAGAACTTGACACTATGCTATGTTACCCCTTACATGTTACTTGGTGGCCATACATTACTATGTGATATTACTTGATGCTATGTGTTGTGTGATTTTACCTGTAAATCGGCTGTGTGGGACTTCTGTGTGGGACTTCTGTGTGGGACTTCTGTGTGGATCTTTCAATACAACCATTAATTCCAGAAATGGTACCTAAGGACTGGTTTGGTTGTAACATATACGTATGCGCTATGTGGATCTTGCTATGTCATGTGAAACTCATGGAATGCTTACTACTTGATGGATGCCTTTGACCTTGGATGCTCTCGGCTGTGTGGTTCTTCTGTGTGGTTCCTCTGTGTGGTTCTTCTAAGCCGATCATTCATTACAACCATTAATCCCGGTAATTGGGACCTAAGGATTGATTTGGTTGTAACCTAAACGTATGCGCTGTGTGGATCTTGCTACGTCACCTTGAATTTAGTACGCTATGGAAAAACCCTTTTTGTATAACCATTAATCCCGGCATTGGGACCTAAGGATTGGTTTTGTTATAAACTATACGTATGCGCTGTGTGGATCCTGCTACGTCTTAATAAACTAATTACTTTTTGAGAAAACTCTCCTTACAGTCATCAATTCCCGTGTGGAACCGATGACTAGGTTGGCTATAGCTAATATAACTAGTAAAACCGCCTGCACATAAGTGTAGTCGCGGTAACTTTTATTAAACTTACTACTGATTACATCTTAACATCTTTTATTACTTAAAACCTGCGAAGCTCACCAACATCTATGTTGACCGTTTTGAGCATTTCTTTTCAGGTGATCAAGGTAATTGAAGTACTAGGAGCACTGCCTTTTAGAGGAGACCCTAGGACATATTTTGGATAACTAAGCCTTTTGTTAAACATTAAATTTTGGAACATCTTGGTTGCTCAAACTTGTACATCGTACATTTGTTCCCGGGTTGTGGGAATTTACATTACAAGTTATCATCAATGTTTATGCTTATGACTATGCTGTCGTGAAACATTGATTATACACGACACAAGTCTCCATTTGTGATCGGGTGACGTCATGACACGCTTGTCATCATATTTATATTGCTACTCTATTGTAAACCATGTGTTATGACGATCCCGTCTAGCTCGCATCCCCGTGTTTCCGCTATCAGCGGGGGTGTGACATCTTAGTATTGACATGCTAAGCATCATAACATAAACTTAACCACATATAAACCCCAAATTAACACCCTCACACATACACATTCATACACACACATACGGGTAAAACCCATTTTTATAAAAACATGAACACATGCATTTCCAGCCCTAAAATTTGTTAAAAACATGTTAAAAAGGGAGTTCTAGAACTCACCTTAGCTATTTTCGAGTTTAAACCCTTCACTTGAGCTTCTCAGACGTTTTTAACACCTAGAACCCACTAAAACACACAACCCGAACATACAATAACACACATAAGCATATAACTGAAGCTAGTTCTAGCCAAGAACAAATTAAATACATAAATTCTTACCTCAACTTCGACTTCTTCTTCTTATACAAAAATCCGAGAGTTTTCTGCTCTCTCTCTCTCTAGAACCCGATTGCTAAAAGGTGAGGTGCAACCCACATGGGCGGCCATACCACCTTTATGCACCAACTTTATTCTTTTTGTCCTTTTTGACATTTTTAACCCCTCAACTTTGGGTTAAATTATATTTCCTTCTTTTATTCGCGTTTAATATTTCTTTCTCATTTATAAAATATCCGGGTGTTACAAGTCCACACCCCTTATATAGGTTTCATCCCTGAAACCTATTATTCCTCAAACAGATGAGGGTAATGCTGCCTCATCTCTCCTTCAGTCTCCCATGTAGACTCGAATTCCTTCCTGTGCTTCCACTGTACACGGACAAAAGGAACCATTTTATTCCTTAACCTTTTCTCCTTTCGATAAATGATCGCCACTGGTTACTCCACATAATTGAGCCGTTCATCTACTTCGATATCTTCCAGTGGTACAACCATATCCTCATCTGCCAAACACTTCCACAGATGAGATACATGGAATGTCGGGTGAATTCCACTTAACTCATCAGGCAGTTCCAACCTATAGGCCACCTCTCCTACTCGGGCAATGATTCGGAAAGGTCCTATATACCTCAGGTTCAACTTGCCCCACTTTCTAAATCGTATGATACCCTTCCAAGGTGAGACTTTCAATATAACCCTATCACCCACCTGGAACTCAATCGGTCTAGGCCGTTTATCAGCATACGACTTTTGCCTATCTTTGGCTGCTTCTATAAAGGCTTTGATCTTTTATAACTTCTCAGTCGTAGCTTCGATCACCTCAATACTTCCCAACTCTTTCTAACCAATGTCACCTCAACAAACGGGTGTCCTGCATCTCCTACCGTATAGCATCTCGTATGGTGGCATGCCAATGCTGGCATGATAACTATTGTTGTACGAGAATTCTGCTAACAGCAAATGGTCATCCCAACTTCCTCCAGAATCGATCACGCATGCTGGAAGCATGTCCTCGAGTGTCTGGATCGTTCTCTCGGACTTACCGTCTCTCTGAGGATGATAAGTCGTGCTGAAATGTAGCCCAGTTCCCATCACATTATGGAATTTCTTCAAAAACTTGGATGATAACCGAGTGTCACGATCAGACACAATAGACACCGGCACACCATGAAAAGCTACAATCTCTTTGATAAATAGATCCGTGAGTCTCTCAGAAGAATACTTCTCTCGGATCGGTAGGAAGTGAGCACTCTTTGTCAAACGATCAACTATCACCCATATAGCATCATATCCTTTTGGGGTACGTGGTAACTTCGTAATAAAGTCCATGGTGATATGCTCCCACTTCCACTCGGGTATATCCAATGGTTGGATTTTCCCATACAGCTTCTGGTGTTCCGCCTTCACTTGCAAACAAGTAAGGCATTTACTCACATACTTTGCTACGTCACGCTTCATTCCCGGCCACCGGTAATCTTTCTTCATGTCGTGGTACATCTTGGTAGCACCGGGATGAATGGAGTATCGAGTCTTATGAGCCTCGTCCATGATCCTACCATGTAAATCCCCGTAACAAGGAATCCACATTCGTCCAAATCGGGTTCTAACACCAAGAGTGTTCTCACCCAATTCCGTGACTAGACCTTTCATCCTTTCAGAGTTAAGGCGATCTTCTTTCAAAGCCTCGTCTTGAAACTCCTTGACCTGCGCCATCACATCAGATGTCATAATCAACTAATAAGCTTTCACTTGAATCGGCTCGGGTCTCCCCTTTCGGCTAAGAGCATCTGCCACCACGTTGGCCTTGCACGGATGGTAATGGATCTCGCAATCATAATCATGTATGAGCTCCAACCATCACCTCTGCCTCATATTCAAATCTTTCTGCTCGAAGAAGTACTTCAAGCTTTTGTGGTCTGTGAAGATAGTGCACTTCGTCCCGTATAGGTAGTGCCGCCAAATCTTCAAGGCAAAAACCACAGCTGCTAGCTCCAAGTCATGAGTATGGTAGTTAACCTCATGAACTTTTAATTGTCGGGATGCATAAGCTATAACCTTTCCTCGCTGCATCAACACGCAACCCAACCCCAAGTAAGAAACATCCGAATAGACTACCAAGTCCTCTCTTCCGTCGGGTAACGACAAGACTGGAGCTTGTGTTAATCTAACCTTTAACTCCTCGAATGCATCCTCCTGTTCTTGACCCCACACGAACTTCACATCCTTGCGAGTCAACTTTGTTAAAGGTGAGGCTATTTTGGAGAAGTCTTGGATGAATCTCCTATAATACCCTACCAATCCTAAGAAGCTACGGATATCGGATGGCCTCTTTGGAGACTTCCATTGCATCATGGTCTCAACCTTTGCCGTGTCTGCCATAATCCCCTCGGGATTTATCACGTGACCCAAGAACTGAACTTCGCGCAACCAGAACGCGCACTTGGAGAACTTAGCATACAGCTTCTCCTTTCTTAATGTCTCCAACACTTCTTGAATATGACCAACATGCTCTTCTTTGCTCCTTGAATAAATCAGGATATCATCGATAAATACAATCACTGATTTATCCAACATCGGCCGACACACTCGATTCAGCAAGTCCATAAAAGCAGCTGGCGTGTTGGTTAAACCAAAGGACATAACGAGAAACTTGTAGTGTCCATAATGCGTGCGAAAAGCTGTTTTAGGAATATCTTGCTCCTTCACCTTCAACTGATGGTAGCCAGATCGAAGGTCTATCCTCGAGAACCAACTGGCACCTTGGAGCTGATCAAACAAGTCATCAATCCTCGGTAATGGATACCAATTCTTCACCGTCAACTTGTTCAATTCACGATAGTCAATACACATCCTCATACTACCGCCCTTCTTCTTCACAAATAAGACCGGAGCACCCCAAGGAGAGATACTCAGTCTAATGAACCCTTTATCGAGCAACTCCTGCAGTTGCTCCATCAATTCCTTCATCTCTGAATGAAGGAGCCAAACGATACGGTGCCTTAGCGACAGGCTGAGCACCGGGTATCAAATCAATTTGAAATTTGATTTCGCGGTCCAGTGGCACACCTAATGAGTCCTTTGGAAATACATCAGGAAAGTTACACACCACCGGAACATCGGACAATTGTGGTGTTGGCGTGTCCACATACTTCACGTAGGCCAAATAAGCACTGCACCCACGCCTCATGCACTTTCTTGCCACCGCCATCGAAATCACATTCGGACTCGTCGTAACTCGATCACCGTATATCGTCACCGAACTCCCGTCGGGCGCTGTCAGTCTAATCATCTTCTTACGACACACGATGTTGGCATCATAGGTTGCTAACCAATCCATCCCTTGTTCTACATCAAATCCACTTAGGGGCATCACATATAACTTAGCAGCAAACCTATGACCTTCTAATTCTATAGCACAGTCCTCTATCATATTAGTAACTCTAGTGGACTTACCAATAGCAATTTCTACATCGAAGGGCTCATCAATACGTCTACTACTAACAGGCAATTTAGCACAGAAAGCAGCAGAAATAAAACTCCTACTAGCACCAGAATCAATAACACAGAAGCAAGAGTTTGATTTACCAGAAACGTACTGTAAAGTCCTTAAAAGCGATCGATCTCACTTCGTTAGATTGTTGCACTTGATAATACGCGAAGACGGGTGCGCAAATTGAATGAATCAACCGAGAGAACAAGACATTTAGCACAATATCATTGTAATAAAAATGTATATATCACATGTCGAATGATTACAATGAAAATCGATATAAAATCGATCTCACCCGAAGGTGGAAAATCACAAACTGTGATCTACTCGTCTGAGCAAAAACTATAAACTAAACAAACACTAAAGTTGAACTCTCGGTTGAAAGGAAATTAATATGGCACACTCCACTAACTAACATACATGCACATATATATATGCAATACAAATCGCATGCATAGTTGTCGGAGGCTGATTTCGCACTGCATGCCTTAAGCATGCATTTTCGCATGTAATATATTCCAAGGAGTTTTGCCCAGCCCACGTGTATTCCACTTTCCATAAAGTTTTCGCTTGCATGCATTAATAGAATTCCAGATTGTTTGTCGCATGCATATAATATTTCAATGCCCACGTGGATTCCACTAAGCTTTAGCATGACTTCATTTTCTTTTGCTTTTTACCGGAATTCGCATGCATGCATTTTATACTTCTCTCGCATGCATATGCGACCCGCGTACTTTTCTTCATTCGCATGCATGCATATTCGCATGCATGCAAGTTTGCTTTCTTTCGCATGCATGAATGCAGCTTCTTCTTGCATGCGTTGTTTCCAACATACACATAATCGCATGTATTCCAAGTTGTTCATCTCTTATCAGTTAAAACTATAGTGTAATCCAAAATGTTTGATCCTTACAATCTCCCCCTTGGATATGCTATAGTTTCGATGTTCTTCAATTCTAACAACTTCAATCTTCAACAAACCTTTTCAACTTAAGGTTCTCGCAGAAGCGGATGTCGAATTGGATGCAACTTGTAAGCTTCAAATTTTCATAAAATCATCCAACTCGATTTGAATTCTTATGTGTTCTCGGTTTCTCATAGAACTTTGATGAAACCGGATAAGCTTTCAAGTTGTTTAACGTCTTCGAACGGAAGATCGCGGAATAATGATCCGTTGTATCAAGAGCAACACCTTGCTCTGATACCAAATTTATAATCCTTAAAAGCGGTCGATCTCACTGTGTTAGATTGTTGCACTTGATAATACGCGAAGACGGGTGCGCGAATGAATGAATCAACCGAGAGAACAAGACATTTAGCACAATATCATTGTAATACAAATGTTATATCACATGTCGAATGATTACAATGAAAATCAATATAAAATCGATCTCACCCGAAGGTGGAAAATCACAAACTGTGATCTGCTCGTCTGAGCGAAAACTACAAACTAAACAAACACTAAAGTTGAACTCTCGGTTGAAAGGAAATTAATGTGGCACACTCCACTAACTAACATACATGCACATATATATATGCAATACAAATCGCATGCATAGTTGTCAGAGGCTGATTTGGCACTGCATGCCTTAAGCATGCATTTTCGCATGTAAATATATTCCAGGGAGTTTTGCCCAGCCCACTGTATTCCACTTTCCATAAAGTTTTCGCTTGCATGCATTAATAGAATTCCAGATTGTTTGTCGCATGCATATAATATTTCAATGCCCAAGTGGATTCCACTATACTTTAGCATGACTTCATTTGCTTTTTGCTTTTTACCTGAATTCGCATGCATGCATTCTGTACTTCTCTCGCATGCATATGCGACTCGCGTACTTTTCTTTCATTCGCATGCATGCATATTCGCATGCATGCGAGTTTGCTTTCTTTCGCATGCATGAATGCAGCTTCTTCTTGCATGTGTTGTTTCCAATATACACGTAATTGCATGTATTCCAAGTTGTTCATCTCTTATCTGTTAAAACTATAGTGTAATCCAAAATGTTTGATCCTTACACGTACCTAACACAACATCGGGGTCTGTCCTAGCCTCCTCCCTAGTCATTGTGAATGCCCTGGCGTTTGCCCTTTGCTCCTCAGTTCCGGTCTTCCTCCCTGCTCCGGAACTCTCTGCCCTCGGCTTCTTGCACTCCCTGCTCAGGTGGCCTACTTCACCGCAGTTGAATCACCTTGTGCTCTGCAATCTCTGGAGATGTGGCCGGGCTTCCCGCACTTGAAACAGACATTAAGCCCCAGCCTGCACTTACCAGCGTGCTCCTTTCCATACTTCCCGCATCTCTTCACTCCTGAGCCTGCGACGACCACCCGTCGATGATCCACCCTAGTCTTCTTGTTGTTTGCCGGAGCTCCACCCGTCCAAACCGCTTCCCGTCCTAGTTCTGGTCACCACCACCTGTCTTTTTCCCTCGACCACCATCACCTCCTCTTATCATACAACTTTCCAGCCAAGTCAACTACCAACCTAAACATACTCGGTCGGGCGGCGATCATGTGCCTGTGGATATCCGCCGGCAAGCCCTGAATATATCTCTTGATCTTTTGTGACAGGGGCGTCACCTGATCCGGCACCTGCCGTGCCATCTCGTTGAACTTGGTGGTGTACTGTTGATATGTCATAGTTCCCCCTCCAGCTGCAGGAACTCCCTTTCCACCTTATCCAACTCCCGATGAGGACAGAACTCCTTAATCACCAATTTCTTCAGCTCACTCCACCTCATCCTACCAATCGCCTTTCTACCCTCGGCTTGGACAATGTTGTCCCACCAGCATAAAGTTGAGTCCACAAATGAATGGGTGGCAAACTTCACCTTCTGGTCCTCACGGCACTCGCTGATTTCAAGAACAACCTCCATCTCCCTCACCCATCGGTGAGCAGCAGCAGCAGTGCCATTCCATCAAAGGTAGGGGGCTTACACCCTTGAAATGCCCCATATTTACAGCCTCACGCTGTTTTCGGCACAGGCTCTTCTTCCTCCTCTTCCTCATCAGTAGGGATAACCGTCTCGGTCTCCGGTTGCTCTCTCCTTCCCGAGGACCTATTCCTCTCCTTCCTTTTCCTTCCCTAATAGCTTTAATCAATTCGGTCACCACAGACGGCAAGATCTTCTGCATGACCTGATGAACCTCCTCCACCACGGCCTCCTTCACCGAGGCTCTCAAGTTAGCACTCTCATCACCACCTTCCGGATGAGGGGTCTCAGGCTCCTCATGGGTCACCTTCTCAACCTTGGGCCTTCCTCTTATGGCCCATAGTCCGGCACCACGTCCACCACATACTCCGCCTCATGAAACCTTAGAAGATCTACCTCCAGCCATCCTCTATCACACTATAAGATTCAAACACTAACACGGTCATTCAAGGTAGTAGCTCGGATTATGTCAAGTATAGTAAGTCACTAATTACAGTGGACAGTTAGGATTAGCCACTTACTTTACTCTTCATACCCTAAGCATTTCATATCCTGACTACAACAGTATCTAAATCTACTAAGGGCAAACAGATCAAATAACATGCGCACATAATACCGGTTAACATTAAAGAAAAACCTGAAGGCACGTAGCTACTTGGACTGGCATCCCTTCCCTTTGTCCCATTCTCAGTTTAATTTTAGGTTTCTTTAGAAAATATTTACCCATTTCACTTAAACTTTGGCTCTGATACCAACTTGTAAGGCCCGTTACCGGGCACCTCACAGTTGGTCATTCATCGCATATAAAACATACAATTATTTAAAACATCACAGTGGAAATTAATTAAAACCATTTCATAATTTAAATGATAACTTTTGCAAAGTAATACAATATAGTTAACTGTTACAAATGTTATAATTGTATTACATCACAAAAATGTCATTGTTATACTAATGGATGCCATCCCAAAAATGCTAAGTAGTTGCCCGTGCCATCCTCAGCAACTTTCACCTGCTAACTGGAAAATACATAAAAGTCAGCGTTGCTGAGTGAGTTCTAGCTTTATAAAATAAAAAACTTTACTTTCGATATAAACTTTATTTACTTTCATACGCGGTCATGCATCATACGTACAGATAGAGAATATTACTTTTAACTTTCAATATCATTCATTTTCCCATTCACATCATATTCATAGCATGCTTTCATTTCATGCTTTTTATTAATATTCTCTTACGTTCGTTCTCATTCTTTCGCAACGTACTTTACATCATTCATTTACTTTCTTACTTTCTTATTTTCTTACTTTGTACGTTACGTCGTTCTTTCACTTTCATATGGATTGATGAACAATACCCCGAATATTGTGCACGAAGCTGATGTTGGACCTGTGGTAATTAAACCACGAACATTATGCCCGAAGCTGATCCAGTCACCTAGGGCAAGTCATCACTCCCATTCATTCAAACCAGTTGGTATACCCCGAACATTATGCACTAAGATGATGTTGGACCTATGGTAATAAACCACGAACATTATGCCCGAAGCTGATCCAGTCACCTAGGGCATACCAAAGGGCCTTGTCAATCTCAATGATTGACCTATGTGCATCCTTTGGGGTAGCTAACCCGCATTACAGTTGAGCTCACGACAATATGGTCGTGCACCTCATTTATTTGCTTGCAAGCCATTCTTTCATTCATTACATTTTACTTTTCATCATTGTTATCTTTCACTTCGTTACGTTATTCTTTACGTTCTTTCATTCATTTGTCATACTACGTAAAGTAATAACATAATATATAACGTATTTTACAATATAATATAAATACATTTAATCACCATTAAAAGATAATACATAAATACCATACATCAATCATACATATCATAACCCTAAACCATCCCATAATCATGCATAAAAGGGTTAATCATAACTCTTAAGTCAAATCAGGTCAAACCCTAAAACCTGAGTTTTCCTAAAATTTTAGAAATATTTCTAAGTGTCTAGGCGCATGGGCACTATTTGGGCGTTTCTGCCCTGTTCAGGTGTTTTGCTACTATGCAGGCGTCTGGACCTACACTTGGTTATTTTTCACTTAGACGCATGGGCCTATTTAGGCTCATGGACACTATTCAGGCACTTGGACCTAACACTTAGTCATTCTGGGCAATCTTCCGGGCATTGGGTACTATTCAGGCGCATGGGCCTTACTTAGGCACATGGGCATCTAGGCGGGTGGGTACTGTTTGGACGTTTGGGGTTTCTGGGCAGTTCGGAACACTTAGTAAATTAGACGTTGGGCGCATGGGCCACTGTTTAGGCGCATGGGCAACTAACTTTCACTAAATTAACATAAATAAGTCTCAATCCAACATATATCATGTTCTAATCTTAGTATTAACATTCTAAGCATCATAACATAAACATAACCACATATAAACCCCAAATTAACACCCTTACACATACACATTCATAAACACACATACAGGTAAAACTATTTTTATAAAAACATGAACACATGCATTTCCAGCCCCAAAATTTAATAAAAACATGTTAAAAAGGGGGTTCTAGAACTCACCTTAGCTGCTTTTGAGTTTAAACCCTTCACTTGAGCTTCTAAGACGTTTTTAACACCTAGAACCCACTAAAACACACAACCGAACATACAATAACACACATAAGCATATAACCGAAGCTAGTTCTAGCCAAAAAAACTTAAATACACAAATTCTTACCTTAACTTTGACTTCTTCTTTTATTACAAAAATCCGAGAGTTGTAGCTATGGCCAATGATTTGCCATGGGATGAGTCAAGGAAATGATGATAGAGGAGTATTGCCCTTGGGGTGAGGTGCAAAAGCTGGAGATGGAACTGTCGCAACTGAAGATGTAGGGTTCAGAGATAGAGGCCTACACCACTAGGTCTCATGAATTGGCTACTCTGTGCCCCGGGATGGTGACCCCGATGCATAAGAGAATAACATGTATTCACGTGGTTTGGTACCCGAAATCCAAAGCATGGTCACTGCTTCTAACCACAGTACTATCCAACAAGCAATTCCGTTGGCTCATAAGTTAACCGACCAGGTGGTGGAGCAAGGTAAGCTGCCAAAGCAGGGTACAGTGGCTAGTGTACCAGCAACGGTGAGTGTACTGGATAATAAGCACAAGTGGGATGTCCAACAACAAAGGATCAACTTTGGGTAATCAGTAACAAACACCACCACCAGCAACAACCGAGGAAGTTCGACAACAACCGAGGTTACATTCAAACCGCCATTGCTAATCAAGGTCAAGGGGGATACATTGGGAAGCATCCCCAGTGTAACCGAGTAACTACCACCATATGGTAGATATGACAATTTCAAGTGCCAATGCTGTGGGAAGATTGGTCATGCAGCAAAAGATTATCATGGCGAGCTGATGAAAAAGCTACAACAACCCTAGGAAACTCCGAAGGCTATTTTGAATGCGAAAAAGATGGCCATTACAGGCGAAACTACCCACAACTGAGGAAGAATAGAAATGGCAACAACAAACAATGGCCACAACAACACCAAATGGCAACAATAACAACAACGGTAATGGCAACGGTAATGGTGGCAACAATAATGGAGCCAAAGGAAGAGCTTTCGTTATTGGCTCAGGTGAGGCACTAAACGACCTACAAATGTTACTGGTAAATTTCTTATAAATGGTGTTTTGCTTCCGTATTGTTTGACACTAGAGCCGATGGAGTTTATATCTACTAAATTCAATAGTCTTATGAAGGATATACCCTCTACATTGGACATCACCTATACCGTAGAGTTAGCATGGTAAAACAATTCACATCACGTACGTTCATAAGGGTTGTAAGATAGAACTAGCGGACATGTTTTAAACATAGACCATATGCCCATTACACTCTGGAGCTTGAGTGATATGGAATGGATTGACAACTGGGAAGCAGGCGGAGGTAGTGTGTCATGAGAAGATCGTACGTATTCCTTTTGAGGATGGTGAAATTCTTGGTCAAGGGTGAAGGAGTGGTATTGTGATAGGCATCATATCGATTATGAAGGCGTAGAAGATGCTACGTAAAGGTCGACTAGCTATACTGCCTTGGTGACTGACAAGCAGCAAGAGGAAAGGAAGATGGAGGATATTCCCGTGGTACGAGACTTTCCAAAGTTGTTTCCAGAGGACCTGCCTGGATTACCATCTCATCTCCAAGTGGAGAGTTTTAGATTCAGTTGACTCCTGGTGCAGCCCCGATTGCTAGAGTACCTTATCAATTGGCATCGAACGAATTACAGGAGTTGTCAGCACAACTTCAGGAGCTGTTAGATAAGTGCTTTATCCGACTTAGCTCATCACCTTGGGGAGCCCTGTTCTTTTGTTAAGAGAAGGATGGCACTTTCTGAATGTGCATCGAATATAGGGAGTTGAACAATGTCACAGTCAAGAACCGGTATCCATACCACGTATTGATGATCTGTTTGATCAACTCAGGGATCCAGTTATTACTCAAAGATTGATTTAAGATCTGGGTATCATCAATTATGAGTCCGAGAAGAAGACATCTCGAAGAAGCTTTCAGGACTCTTACGGTCATTATGAATTTGGTATGCCATTCGGGTGGACTAAATGCACTAGCTGTGTTCATAGACCTCATGAACCACTGTGTGCAAACCCTACCTCGATTAGTTTGTTATTGTGTTCATCAATGACATATTGATATATTCTAAGACCAAGGAGGAACATGAAGAACATCTACGATTGATCTTAGAACTGTTGAGGAAGGAACAAATATATGCAAAATTCTCTAAGTGTGACTTATCGAAACAATAAGTGCAATTTCTAGGTCACATTATGAATGAGAAGGAATTCATGTAGATCTACAAAGGTGGAAGCAATCAAGATTGGACGGTCCCTAAAACTCCTAGTGAGATACGTCAATTTCTTGGTTTGGCGGATACTATCGACGCTTTATTAAGG
>CM044015.1:21889211-21963041 GCA_024085815.1 Flaveria linearis | reverse complement strand
CACCACCACCACCACTAAAAACACAACAACAACAAAAACACAAAAACAACAACAACACAGGTTACGCTGGGACATGTGAAATTTCAAAATTTATGATAGAAACCAATGGATGCAAGATCAATATGAGAAATTAGTGCTTACCACTAAAGTACTATTATACAAAACTAAGAGGGTGCGTTTTAGGGCTGGCCCTGATGGGGGCAGGGTGGACAGTTGTTCAAGGCTTGAAATTTTAGGGGCCTAAAAGTTCTATATAAAATTCTTACACACACACACAAAAAGCCTCTATATACTTGTCAAAAACACAAAAAATCATGAAACCATGTACAATATCATTAAAATTTTAATTATTTAGCACACTATTATTTACTTATTACTAGAATCTAGACTAATATTCAATGGTAGATCCAGAAACTTTTTTCATGGGTTGAAATTTTTAGGGTAGGATATCAATCGTTAAGTACTTAAACTTTTTTCATATAGTACGGTCCGGTGCGGGTCAGGTAGGGTCGACCTGGGTTACACACATAAGAATATAAATCTAAATTAAAGCACTAAATTTGATATTGATCTACATACAAGTTTTGGTTTTCATAATAAGATTAAGGTCACACCCTTAAAATCCACGTGCGGGGTTTACCACGAGGCGTTATGTGACAAACCAGGATCCCAGTCATTAGTTCTTACAACGAACACTTATGTAAGTATAAATAGATCAGAGTTTGTAACTTTAAAACATTTGCGGAAGCTTTTATAAAAAGTTCAACTCAAGGTATGAAAATGTAAATTGGCAAAACACGCGCCAGACAATTATTTAAAACTTATAGGTAATAAAAACAAAGGTCTTGACACAATAAGAAGTATTGTAAGGTATGCTGGAATGTGATGTGCTCCTATGGCAGCCAGAGTTAACGACCTGAGAATAGCATACTAAAAAGTCACACAATGGTTGGTGAATTCAAGAGTTTGATTTTAACATAGATAGTAACAGTTATAAAAAATAAGAGGTGTATTGAACTAGATAGCTAATCTAAATTCACAAGTAATAACAATAGTGATTTCATGATCGAAGCTGACATGTGTTCGTTTGTTTACCTCCCATCCCAACCTACCAAGTAGTGATGAATATTTGTGTTAGGACAATATTGCACCTGTTTGACCTCGAGTCGCACGGGTGGGGCTTGTTAGGCCCAGTAGTACTACCCAAACATTTCCTGCTAGTTACCAGTATTAACGATCCGAAAGTGTGAGGACTTTCAAGGTAAATTACACTATGTTAAACTATACACAACTTACAACAGTGATGCGTTTGTAAACAAGTATTCTATCTCCCCGAAAAAGATAGAGTGTATAAAAAGTGGGGCATGAACTCACCTGGTATGCCTCGAATGAAATTAAAGCTAACTTGAGAGAGGGAAAGACAACGTATTCTTTCCAATATCTCAAAAGGTCCACCGACCTATTCTTTCCAATATCTCAAAAGGTCCAACGTATCTCGGGTTTAGTTTTCCTCTTTTACCAAACCGGATCACGCCTTTCTATGGGGAGGGACTTTCAATAAGACTTTGTCGCAAACCTGAAACTCTAGAGGTTTCCATCGCTTATCAGCATAACTCTTCTGTCTATTGCGTGCTGTAGCCATATGATTCCTTATTTGTACAATCTTCTCAGGGGTCTCATGAACCAATTCAGGACCCGTTAGTTGACTATCACCAATTTCAGCCCAAAAAACTGGGATCTATATTTCCGTTCATACAAAGCTTCCAAGGGTTGCTGTATGCTGGTGTGATAACTATGTTTTAAGAAAATTACCAATGGTAGTGAGCTTCCAGTTATTCCCGAAGTCAATCACACAAGCACGTAGCATGTCTTCTAATTCTGTATGTACATTCACTTTGACCATCAGTTTGCGGATGATAAGCGATACTCATGTCCAATCGCGTATCCATGATTTCTGCAAAGACTGCCAGAAGTGTGATGTAAAAACGAGCGTCACGGTCAGAAATAATTGAATGGCACTCCATGCCGAGAGACTACGTCTTTAGATAGATTCGGTCATCTTTTCCTGACTTTAATTTCTTGATTGCAAGGAAATAAGCGCACTTCTTATCGTCTATATAACCCATATCGTCGTCAACCGGCTATTATGTCATCGTTGGGTAGTTTGGTGATGAAGTCTCATGGAACAGTTCCCACTTCCACATGGGAATCTCAGGCTTTTGTAATAATCCAGATAGTTTCTGATATTCCACTTTCACCTTTGAGCAGGTCAGACACTTGCTCATATACGTAGCTACATCCGCCTTCATGTGGGCCACCAGTAGTGCGCCTTCAGATACATCTTATCAGAGCCAGGATGTATAGAATATTTGGACTTGTGTGCCTCACTCAAAACCAAGTCTCTCAGATTTCCATAGACAAGCCACCCAAAGTCTATCCATGAAATAACAAATCCCGTTACTTTCACCTCAAGCTGCTTATCCATCTACGTAACGACGGACCCAATGTTTTCAGCTTTCAACGCCTTCGTCTGTGCTCCCTAATTAGTTCAGGCAGTTGAGTGCTGATCGTAAGCTATAAAGCTCGCACTCGCCTAGGCTTAGAGGTTTCCTCCGGCTTACTAGGGCATCGGCAACCACGTTGTCTTCCCGTATGTACTTGATAGCGCAATCATAATCGTTCAGTAGCTCCACCCAGCACCGTTGCCTCATATTTAGTTCTTTTTGCTCAAAGATATGTTGAAGACTCTTGTGATCGGTGTGTAGATAGTGCACTTGGTACCACACAAGTAATGTCTCAAATCTTTAGGCAAAAACCACCACACCCAATTCCAAGTCATGGGGGTATAGGTCTTCTCGTGAACCTTCAGTTGTCTCGAGACGTAGGCTATCAACTTATCTCGTTGCATCAAGACACAACCCAATCTTGAATGGATGCGTCACAATACACCACAAAATCGTCTGTCCCTTCGGTAGTGCCAGTATCGGTACGCTGCAGAGTTTCTGTTTTAGCAACAGGAAGGCTGATTCTTGACTTTCTCCCTATTTAAACGTGTACCTTTATGTGTCAAGGCAGTGAGGGGTTGAGCAATTTTGGAAAATTACAAAAAGATTTAGAAAAATATGTTTCTGAAAACTACAGCCTAAAAGCCCAAGTTGAGCATCTGACCACTTCCTTAACAAAATCCATGGCTGATCATGCATCCACTGAAGTGAAACTTCAGAAGTTTCAATTATCATCTCAGCAATATGAGAAGTTACTCAATTCTCATATTGAATCAAAGAACAGGTCAGGGTTGGGTTATAATGCAGTGGCACCACCTATTAATAATAACTACACACCTTTACCTGAAACAATGACTAACAACTTGTCAAATCATTTTGTGCAAAGCACCAACATTGACATAAAAGATAGTCAAATAAACAACAATAAAGCTGAGATGAGTGAAACTGAATCAACTGAATCGGAGTCAATTAAACATAATGAATCAGATTTTGATAACTATGATGACCTGAATGATTCTGATGAACATGATAATGTTCAACTGAACATTGGTAAGAATGTTCAAGTTGAACCTGGTCTTCCACGAGTCCTTGAAGAATCAAAGCTGCAATATCCGCCAAAGCAACGGAACATGCTGAAGACCATTTGTAAGAGGATTGCTGAACTTAATGAAGGATTACAAGAACTGCATCTTCCCAAGATCGACAGCTGCGGATCAAGCACAAAATCACCTTTGTCATCTGATAAAGGTAAGAAATATTCAAACAAGAATCCTCGGAAAGAACAGACTGAGGAATCCGTAGAACATCTGCGGAAAGCAAAAACTGCCAAGTCCGTAGATCATCTGCGGAAGACAAAGACTACTGATTCCGCAGAAAAACAACGGAAGAAAGATACTGAGACTGTGGATGAGATAAAAAGGGAAAACATCAAACATGCTCACAAAAAGCTAAATGTCAAACAACAGAAGCCATCCACAAATAAACATGAAGAATTACCAGCTGATGAACCCAAGAAGAAATCAACTGATGGCTCAGCTAGTCAGAAAAAGACCAAAAAGAAGGCTGAAGAAGAAAATTCTGAGAAATATTGCAAATGGTGTGATATGAAGAATCACAGCACTGATGAATGCTACTTCAGTAGTTACTGTTCCATTTGCAACATGAACAATCACATGACTGATGACTGTTTCTTCAACAAACATTGTGCCATATGTGACAAAAATAACCATTCCACTCAGGAATGTTATTTTAATAAGAAGAACAAGAAAAAGAGCAACAAGAAATCACAAGGTGCATCATCAGACTCAGAAAGTGACAAAAAGACAAAGCCTGAGAAGGAAAAACAAAATTCAAAGAAAAGATCATCTGTTGCTGACAAGACTGTGAAGAAGAAAATGCCAACACAGGCTAAGACACCTCATAAAAAGGTGGAGTTGTCTGATAAACAACCGGAAGCTGTTGATGATTTCTTTGACAACTTTGATAAAGGAACACCTGTGTCCCAATCAAAACAAAGATGAAGAAACCTTCAAGACTACAGGATCTTCTTCAAAGTTAAGATACCAACCAAAACAAGCTAAGTTGAAGAAAGACTCGGATAAGCATGAAGACACTCAGAAACCCGAATCATCTTCAACAGAATCATCCTCACAAACATCAGATCAAAAGAAGCAACTAATACTGAAACTTCACGATTAATTCATGAAGGAGTAACTATTGTTGACACAACTGGCAAATCCAAGACAATTAAGCCTTGGGTTGTCAATTCTAATTAGTTTTCTTTTTGTGTGCAGGAACAATTATGGAGAGCTGACAACAAGTGGTATGTTGACAGTGGTTGTTCCAGACATATGACAGGCAACTGTGCACTTCTCCATGACTTCAAACATAAACATGCCTCTTATGTGGCATTTGGTGGGGATAAGAAGGGAGGTAAAATTGTTGGTGAAGGAATGGTAACTAATGGTGTTTTAACATTTGAAAAAGTAAATTACTGTGAAAATTTGCAGTATAATTTACTTAGTGTTTCCCAAATTTGTGATCAACATTATTTAACACTATTTGATAACACTAACTGTTACATTCTTAAGCCAGGATTTACATTCCAGCAGACTGGATACTTCTTAAAGCATCAAGAAAAGGCAACACATACATCTTGGATATGAACAACACAACACTCACCAAACATGAGACATGCCTGCTGTCCAAATCTTCCGAAGATGAATCTCAATTGTGGCATAGAAGGCTTGTCCATTCCAACATGAAGAACATGAATAAATTGGTGAAAAATGACTTAGTCATTGGATTACCAAAGAAAGAATTTCATTGTTCTAATCACTGTTCTTCATGTTATAAAGGAAACAACACAGAGTGTCTCACAAATCCAAAACAATCAACACAAACACTACACCACTCAAATTGCTTCACATGGATCTCTTTGGTCCAACCAATGTGCTGAGCATTGGAAAAAGACAATATTGTTTGGTGATAGTTGATGATTTCACTAGATTTACATGGGTCTTTTTCTTAAAACAAAAAGTGAAACATCTGAAACATTAATGGACTTTGTAATCAAGATTGAGAATCAACTTGATTTAAAAGTTAAAATTTTTAGGAGTGACAATGGAACTGAATTTGTTAATGCTGATTTGGATTCTTTTTGCAGGACTAAAGGAATAGCTAGACAATTCAGTGCCCCAAGAACTCCACAACAAAATGGAGTGGCTGAAAGAGAAATAGAACACTGATAGAAGCAGCCAGAACAATGCTAGCTGATTCTCAGTTGCCCATTACATTCTGGGCAGAAGCTGTGAATACAGCTTGCAATGTTCAAAACAGAACATTGATAGTCAAAGAACATAATAAAACACCTTATGAACTCTTATTTAAAAGAAAGCCTTTTATAGGATATCTTAGAGCTTTTGGGTGTCATGTGTCTGTTTTAAATACTAAAGAACAATTGGGAAATTTTCTGAAAAAGCCTATGATGGTTTCTTTGTTGGATATTCATCCACTTCTAAATCATACAGGGTGTACATTCCAGAACATAACATAGTTGAAGAAACTCCCAATGTTTCTTTTGATGAATCCATGTTTACTACCAATGTAAAAGGATCATCTTGGTTATTTGATATAGATGCATTAACAGAATCATTTAACACTGGTTATTTGATCAATGCAGGTGCTGCGGATACATGTTATCCCTTTGTGCCCCAAGTGTGAATGAAGTGCCGTTAACAGCTGACCCACCAAGAGCACAAGTGTCACCTAGACCACAGCAAAGATCAAGTCAGCAGCATGAAGCTACTTCCTGTAGAAGCAAACTCTTCATCCCCAGCACATGTGCATTCATCAGCAGATGTTCCCTCATCCGCAGATATAATACTGGTGCAACTACATGCTAGAGATGGAGAGGAGGTAGTCATTCAACAACCATTGCCAGCTGACCAACATTGTTCATCCGTGAATGGTCATATATCTCCTACGGAAGAACAAAATACTGCTTCCGTAGAACCTCTTGCGGAAGAACAAAATGCTGCTTCCGTAGAACCCTGCGGAAGAACAAAATGCTGATTCCGTAGAACTTCCTGCGGAAGAAGACAAACACCCAATCAACCACAAGCTGATCCGAATGATCATGAGCCTTTTGATTATTTCATTGACTCGACTTCTCAGCTGACACCATCTTCAATGGCTTTCACTAACTTAGACTCCACAGTTCAAGTTGATGCTGTTTCAACAAGCAGAGTACACAAGTCTCATCCAACAGACAAATCATTGGGGACCTGCATGCCAGAACCACAAGGAGCAAAGGAGGTGTGGCAAACATTTGTTTGTTCACCTGCTTTTTATCTCAAACAGTCCCTGCAAACATCACAGCTGCACTGAAAGACAACAGCTGGATTGAGGCCATGCAAGAAGAGTTGCAACAATTTAGAAAACAGAAAGTGTGGACTCTTGTCGATTTGCCTTCAGGTCAACATCCAATTGGCACAAGATGGCTTTTCAAGAACAAGCTGGATGACAGAGGTATCATAGTAAGAAACAAGGCCAGACTCATTGCACAGGGATACACTCAGGAAGAAGGAATAGACTATGATGAAGTCTTTGCCCCAGTTGCAAGGATTGAAGCTATACGAGTCTTCCTAGCCTATGCAGCATTCAAGAAGTTCACAGTCTATCAGATGGATGTCAAGTGTGCTTTCCTTTATGGGAAAATTGATGAAGAAGTCTATGTGGCACAACCCCTGGTTTTGAAGACCCTGATTATCCACATAGAGTATACAAGCTTGACAAAGCCTTGTATGGTCTTCATCAAGCACCCAGAAAGTGGTATGATACACTATCATCCTTCTTGCTGAAGAATGGGTACAAGAGAGGAACTATTGATCAGACACTCTTCCTCAAACAAGAACATCAAGATCTTTTGGTTGTTCAATATATGTTGATGACATCATATTTGGATCCACCAATAAGAAGCTGTGTCAAAACTTTGAAGACTTAATGAAATCTGAATTTCAGATGAGCTCCATGGGAGAATTGACTTTCTTCCTTGGCTTACAAGTTCATCAGAAACCAGATGGCATTTTCATTCAATCAAGAGAAGTACATTCATCAAATTTTGAAGAAGTACAATCTTGCTGATTCCACTTCCTGCAAGACACCAGCATCAACAATAGACAAGATTGTGCCTGACCCTGCTGGCAAATCCGTAGATCAAAGATTGTACAGATCTATGATCGGTTCTTTAATGTATCTAACTGCCAGTAGACCTGACATAATGTTTGCTGTTTGTGTTTGTGCCAGGTATCAATCAGACCCAAAGGAGTCACATTGAATGCTGTAAAGAGAATTTTCAGATATCTGAAAGGCAAACCTGCATTGGGACTTTGGTATCCCAAAGATGGAGACTTTAGCCTCTACTCATACTCAGATAGTGACTATGGAGGGTGCAACAACAACAGAAAATCCACAACTGGTGGATGTCAATTTTAGGACCAAGACTTGTTTCATGGCAGTGCAAGAAGCAAACAAATGTATCTGTATCCACGGCTGAAGCAGAGTACATAGCTGCTTCAGCAGTTGCTCTCAAGTACTTTGGTTGCAAAACCAATTACTTGATTATGGTTACAATTTCCTTCATACACCAATTCATATTGATAATTCAGCTGCTATGTTTATAACTGCTAACCCAGTTCAACATAGTAAACAAAACATATAGAAATCAGATACCATTTTCTGAGAGATTGCTCTGAAAAGGGTCTGATCAAGTTAGTCAAAGTAGACACAACCAATCAGCTTGCTGATTTGTTTACTAAAGCATTTGATTCTGTTAGATTCAATTTTCTGATAGAATCTTTAGGGATGATTAACTTAGAATAAATCAACAAAAGCTTATGATTGACTTTGTGAAGAGTAATCGTTGAGGATAACTTAAGTGTCTGTTAGAACATCTATACATGCATTATATATGGGAAATGATAGTAGACTATACTTGGCTATTAAACAAACACTCAATCTGACTTATATCATACTGATATGTGAGTAGGTTCAACTTGAGTGGAAACAAAGCTAAGAGCATGCCAAACTAAAAACATGAGGTAACTGTCTGTGAGGATTCCATTTGAGAATCATGAAGGTATGTTCTCTCCTGCTGTGATCAAATCACTTACACAAGCACACTATGTAAAATACTTTATAATATTCTATCTTTGCAAGTCATATTCCCTCTGTTTTGTGTGAACAAAGACCTGGGAATGTGATTAATAAGTGTGATCTTCATTCTCCCTCTGTTTTGTGTCAACAAAGACCTGGGTTAAAGTTCACCTCTGTTTTACGAAAGTAAAGACCTGGTGACTATGAAGATCATATTTCAGCTCTAAAAAGGAATCACTTGTGATCCATTGAACATCAAGCTCAAGAGCTATCACATCAAAGCATTCATGAGACTGAACATTGTCTCAAGATAGAACTTATAACTTAATGTACATAGTCATTAAGTGTGGATTGTAGTGATTTGCCTCATCTACGGAAGACATACTCTAACGATAATTGAATGTGGGACTCATGACTGCTACTGATTAACAAACTTCACAACATGATAACTTGCATGCCTAGTTGATACAACACTCTTGTTTGAATTTAAGTGGATTTATATACTTGCAATCAGATATGTGTTGAATCAACTAACAACATCAGCAGAAGCCAATTTATAGTATGATCCCTCTATATATATATGCATGCATGTACCTGTTTCACAGATGCTTAATTGTTATTTCAACAGAATTTCTCTCATTTAGAATGTCATAAGCCTGTCATGCCTGTTCACAACTTAAATTTATGATGAATGCAACAGTTTCACATTAATCACAATTTAGGGGGAGTAGTTCATGCATGAAAAACAAACAATAAAAGCTGATAACATAAAGCTGATAATTGATCTGAATTATTTTGAAGGAATTGGATCTTGAGCACTAACTTGAATGCAGGATACAGGACACTTGCTTTCTTGTACTACATTGCCATGCAAATAAGTCAACAATGTCCAACATCAACAATTGAGTCTACTAAGTAGATATCATACATTTAAAGTTTTCTAAACTTTAAGCTCCGCAGAAGTTTCAGTAATACTTCTCATCCGTAGAAGTAATAGTGAAATTTCTGCATCCGCAGAAGTTTCAGTAATACTTCTCATCCGTAGAAGTAACAGTGAAATTTCTGCATCCGCAGAAGTCACAGTAATCCGCTCATCGTAGAAGTATTATGTGATCTCTGATTCAGCAGCAAAACAAGCAAAACAAAACAATGCATTATTTGAACTTACATTCAATGTAAAGTTCCGCAGAAGTTAGATGTTCCGCAGATGTCAAGGTTCCGCAGATGTTCTGCGGAAGAGATAATGCATTCTAAACACTTGGGATATGAAAAGGAATAAATGGAAGTGGGTCCAACATAGGAATAAATGAAAGTGGGCCCAACATAATGTGAGCCCAACATAATTAATAAAAGAAGTTAATTTGTTGGACTACAAATAAGGTGTCTGACTCTAAATTCATTTCACTTTTACAGAGCACTTTTTCAGATTAACCTAGAAAATCGCACTTTTTCCCCCTTTTCAAAATTTCAAAATATCAACATTATCCAGTAACCGATTACAGTTACTGCAAAGGTAAATCATGTCTTAAACATCAATACGGAACTGGTTAATCGATTATTGTCATTCAAACGATTCAACTGCGTGGTTTCTAACTTGATTTTCTTTGCAGATGGCAAATAGATTTGCTAAGGAGCATAATGTGTGCGCATACTTGAACGCTGATGATCCAGCAGCGGAAGGATGTCGAGATATCATCAGATATCTCCGACGATCCAGGCTCTTCTACGCCTTGACGGCTGAGCCTGTGATCCATCAGTCGCACATAATCGGATTTTGGAATTCAGCTCGAGTGGAAGAACAAAACGATGAGGAGGTAATAGTGGCTGAAGTTCTGGGTCAGCGTCTTCGATTGAATGAAAGCACCTTACGAAGATGCTTGGAACTCGGAGATAGAGAGATAGGTCACCCGGACGTTTTCGAGAATGAATACATAGAAAAGGTATTCAATCTCATGGGGTACGATGGTGATTATGAAAAAGGAGAAATCAAGAAGGGTAGGCTGTGCAAACCGTACAGGTTCTTATGTCACACCTACCTGAAGTGCATGTCTAACAGGAAGTCGGGGTTAGACAGATTTTCTCGACACATCTCATCAGGAATTATTGGGGTGTTCGAGGGAAGAATCTACAATTATGCAAGATACATCTTCAATTGTTTGTGCGAGCAAGTCAAATTACAAAAGAATGAGAAGATGTACATGTTCCCCAGATTCCTGCAATTGGTGATTAACTCAGAGCTCCCAAGCTTGAACAGGGTTGGAGAAGTGTTTGTTCAAGCTCACCTGAACAAATCGTGCTGAATAAACTTAGTGGAAAGTATGAGGGTCCTGACATGCCTATGTTTGCTCATGTTATTGATCCACATGCTGATCTGCCACAAGAGTTGGCGTGGGAAGATGAAGCTGAATCATCTGCTGATTCTGCTCAATCTTCTCACTCACCACACCAAACACCACAACACCAACAACAATCACCAATCCAAACACCACCACTACAACATGCATCATCAAGCCAATCACCTCAACAACCACAATCACCATCAAGCCTAAACACCCAACCAATCTCCCCAATTCAACCACACCAATCACCTGTTCTGATATCATCATCTTCATCTCATCACACTCAACCATACTCTCCACTCCAAATCCAATCACCCATACAACCACCACCAGAATCCCCAAAACCCCAATCACCGGAAAGTGCTGAGACTGAACCACTTGAGGTGACTGAGTCTGTACACTCTGTACACTCAGGAGACACCGAATACTATCTGAAGCAAGCACTGTTCCTTTCTCTCCAACTCACACAGATGAACAACCTTCATCAGCTCATACCGAGCCAATACCTGCTGATGAACCGGGGAGACTCAAGAATCTGCTCAGGATGTCACTGCTTACAATGAAGATGACTTAAGTGACAGTGACATCCTGTGAGCAAGAGCTTTCTGGTTGCAAAATACAACAAGTTGGTGCTTAAATCCAACAAGAGAAAACAAAGAATTGTGGAGCTGTACGGAGTTATCCAAGAAAAGGATGAAGAACTAACAAAGAAGGATGCCAGTTTGAAAAGGCTGAGAGAAGATGCACAATGCAACAATGAAATTATTGATGCATTGTTCCAAACAAAACGGGAGCTGGAGGCAACTTTGAAACAAGACAAAATGAAAGGCCGAGCTAATTAAGCAAAAGGATCTGGAGATAGAGAGCCTGAAGAGAAAGCTATCTGATTTGAAAACAAAAGTGGATACAAGTGCTGAACCAGAAAAACAATCGGGTAGAGCTACTAAGCCGCTGATATCCTACACCCGAAAAAGAAAATACTTCGGAGCCACACAAAAGAAACCAGAAGAAGAAAGCTCCCCAAAGAAATCAAAAGTTCCATCTCCTGATCCTACACCTTCAGTAGAAGTATCTGCTGTGAAGGTATCTTCCGGAGAAGAAGAAGAAAGTGACAAAGAGTGGGAGGAATTAACGAGGATGGAGTCTCCCACTGCTGATAAGGGTGGAAAGGCCGATGACCTTCTAACAACTGCTGATATCTTAGAAGAGAGGCCTGACTCCAGCATGTTTATGACCCTCATCAACCATGGTTTCCGTATGACATGGTTGAGAGGATGAACACTTCAGAGATGACCAAAGCGCTGAAAGAATTTGAGATTGCAAGATTCATAATCCCAGACTGTGATTATGAAGCATTTACAACATTCCAGTCTGTGGAGAAGATAAGGAAAGATTTGGGCCACTGTGACACAGCAAAACTTTCAAAGTACAATATGACTGCTGGTTACAGGGGCACAATTACAAACCGCATGAGCTCAAAGGCAGAACAACTGGAGAACTGCGGAGGATGATGGAGCACGTGATGAAGGTGGAGCTGGAAACTGGTGTAAAATTCAGAACCACTGCTCCACATCCAAAAGAACAATCAAGTAAACTTGTGCTGATCCAATAACATTGACCCAAAGGATCAGCACAAGGAAAAAGAAACACTTATCAGAGAGCCAAGGGCATTGATCCCGGAAAGGTATGGCCTCTGGGTACAACTGTACGAGAGATTACAGAGAAGAAATCAACTCTGTACAGCTGTATGATCATATCACAACTCCCAGTTCTGTGGAAGAAAACAGGATTATGGCCTGGAAATATGATCCAGACTGGGATTGTGCAATAATTAAGAGGACATCTGGAAGGATTGAATACTTCCATGATGTAGAAGCCCTGCTCAGCCTCCCAGAGCAAGACATCAGGGATCTTCAGAGCATCCCAATGTTCAACTTTCCAATCCATCTCAGGGGGAGAGACTTCTCTGCAGCTGTGAATGGCATGAAGACAAGCTTTTCTGATGATGTGCTCATGCAAGCAAAGAGAAATGATAAGGAGCACAACAGAATGAAGCAAAATCAGAAAAGAAAGACAGCTGAAGTCTCATCCCTTGTAGATGATGAACTGCTGAAGAGAGTGGGATGTACCAGAAACTCACACACCATCAAATGCATCACTGGAAATCAATCACGTGTCCTATCTCAGAATGGGGATACGTTGAAAAGAATAAAGAGATGGTGCTGCTGAGAAATGTAGATGGGAAGAAGGGTGACAGGATAAGAATTTTTGATCCAATGGAACTCAAGATGCTGCATCCAAGCTACACATCATACTTACATGATAAATTCTTCCCAAAGCTAACAGATGAAAAAGCCCAGAATGACCTCTGCTTGTATGTGCATATAATTCAAGTGATAGATAAATTGCATGCAAAGGCATACAAGAGAAGAAAACATGAGGCTGGGTTACTGAAAGGAACAACATAGATGATGTGTCTGAGCTCAGAATATCTGAAGAAGATGAGTTAGAGATTGTTCATAATAATAGTGTAGTGGAAACACTCACTACGGAAGAAGATGTCTTGGGACTCAAGTATGACACACTGAAGAAGATCAGCAGGATGCAGATAAAGTACAATATGATGATCAGAAAACTGCTGTATCTTACTTCTACAATAAGATGATAGCTAGAGTCAAGGAGCTAGCAGTTTTGAAGGACTGATTACAAGGAGCTAAGCCTAAGGGGGAGTATTGTTAGGTCTAGATTGTATAGGCTAGATCAATTTTGTATAGGCTTAGTACTTGAAAATCAAGTCTTGTAATTAACATTTGTAACAGTCAAAATATATATATATGTGATTTGAATCTATAGGTTAACCCCATATATGTATGTGTGTTGATTTGTGCTTTGACAGGAGAAACAATATTCTTGGGATGGATTTGATAAAACTGACCAAGTGTAGGAAACATCTACGGATGAACAATTTTGTTAATCCGTAGATATGTTTCATACAAGACCAAATGACCAAGTGTAAGTTCCTACGGATGATCAAGTTCCATGAAGTGAAGACTCCTACGGAAGGAGGATTATCTACGGAAGAACAACATTCCTACGGAAAAGCAAATCTCCTACGGAAGAACAGAAGATCTGCGGAAGGCAAGACTCCTGCGGAAGACCATTATACTTGTGTGATTATCAATTCCAAGAAGTCAAACAAGTCAACAAGATCAACAACAAATCCCGAGAGATCCGGTGTTTCCTTAACCGACTCAAATCATCTATAAATATGAGTCCTAGGTTTCACATCTCGGCGAACACAATCAATCAATATACGGCTGTCAAGTTCACCATTGTGCAACCCTAATCGCCGTCGCATCAACATCAACATTATTGATACACTGTATTCGATTGTTTATAGTATTCATTATTTTCTTTTGTAATCATTACATTATAGTTAATGAAATACATTTGAATTATTATAGATTCGTGTTTACTGTGTTTCTGTGGTTGTGTTCATAATTAATCATTCAAACAATTAAACGTCAATTAATGATAATTCGCGATCATTAAATGATTTATTTTAATACTGATAATTCTGATTGCGATCCTGGTCACAGTATATACAGTGAGGATTTCGTTTCTGGTTTTAAGTGTGATTTTGTGTTGAGGTTATTAATTGCAGCACTCAATGTGGAAGAGAGGGTGCATTTGTGCCCTAGGTTATTAATTGATAGTCGGTAGTTATGATTTCAACTGTTTATTTGTTGAATAAGAGGGTATTTCAGTGTTTGTGTTATGGTATAGTTAGTTAATTAGAATTGAGTAATCGAGTCTAGTAAACATAGGATATAGTATTTGGGAAGTTGGGTTTATTCGATTATTAGTGTCAATCCTTGTTGGTTTCATTTTCAAATCTGTTGAATATCTTTACGTATCTTTCAGTGATTTCTTTCTATAATGGTGGGTATTGCTAAGATTGGTGGATAGTTTTGTTTGCCAGATTATTGGGTAGAGGTAAGGGTAAGCTAGAAGGCATGGAGGCTTCCAACCGTGAACGTCTTTGGCCTCAACTTGTTAAGGGTTTTAAAGATCTTTGGTTGAGATGCTTCCGTTGTGGCGTGTTACCCGCTGGTTTTGATTTTTATCGTAGGTGTCGTCACTGTAATCCGCAGTTTATAATCAGTGTGAAAGGTCAGGTTGGTTCATACGTGATTTTATGCCATTACAAAGTACTGTAAGTCCTCTTAAACTCTCTTGGCTACTGGAGTACTCTGTAAGGCACTCTTTCTATCTCCTTAGTTTTGGTTCTCATGAATATATCTTGTTAGGCATATCTGGGCTGGGTAGATGGACTAGTATTGATCTCTTGTTACTTGGTTTATATGTCTTGAAATTTTTACTTGGATCATGTGATTCAACTGAGCAAATATTTTTCGGCTACGACTGTGTTTTGATGGGTTTTATTGTCATGACGCCTTATTTCATAACAAGCATGCTTGGTTTTATGAAAAATTCTTTGACCCGTATATCTTATCGTTAATATTCATGTTTCTAGTTAGTCGAACTGTGTGGTTCACATGTTTTAACCTGTATTGTTGACAAGAGTGTTCTTGTATATCTTTACAGCCTTGTATACTTTATCTTGTGTGAGATATGTTTTTTTTTCTAATTGGAAATCATGTGATTTTATGGTCAATCAAATCTGTTTGGATGTGTCTTTGTAGTTTAGTATAGATCATATGTATCTGATTGGAGGTTGAGTGGCCTCATGTTATTTTCTTTCAGATATGTATCTGATTCTTTTATGTGGTCATGGGTTGTATGAATATGACTTGTTCTGTATGTTATTCTCAAGTGTAGAAAGTTGTTTATTTTTTTAACATATTTGTTACTCTAATATTGATAAAGAATGTTACGATTCTTTATTGTTTGATCATGTTAATATGATGTTAATCTTGCGTTCTTTCGGTTGGTCAGAATATGTTTTCTGATCTATTTCACTTCTAGATTTAAAAATGTTCACCAAGTGATATATGTTTTTTTTTCTTTTGGGATGTGGATTCAAAGTCCACTATTCAATTAGAAGTTTATTGTTTCATAAAGTTCTTGAAAAAGGTTTTCTTCTACGAAATGTTTTTGATAGTTATTCGAAATAAATTTAAAGGTTTTGTTCATACCCAAGTTTTTCAAATAGTGATGCTTTGGTAAAATGATAGAACAACTTGTTTGTGATGTTTCCCTTGGGTGAGTTGGACTGTTCAATATCATTGTGCTGTCACATATTCTTTAAGTTGGATCGTTAGAAGATTATTTTGTTGTGATAGTGTGTTGAAATGATGTTTAATTAGATCTCAAAGACAATGGTAGGTATCACACTTATGCCTTATTTTCCCCTTTAATTGTTGCAATCTAGCTTCACATTGGCAGACCTTTGGTGTTCTTTGTTTTTTTGTATGTTGCATAAGATGGGCCGTAAGAGAATGGATAAGCTGGATGGGCTTGTAGCTGACTTGATTTAGATGCTCTAGTTAGAAGATATCCGTGACCCATTTACTCTCTAAAATATACGTGGCTCATGGGTCTATTATGGGTTTTCTTTTTTACTATGGATCACTATATAGTTATGGAGAAGTGTGTAGAAATCTCTGAGTTCTTCTTTTCTGCTTTAGAAAGAAAACTCACCTCTCTCTGTGCTATCTCTATGTCTTCTCCATATCAGGGTTTTGTTATGTTGACGATCCCATCTATTCGTGTGTCTTCTTGTTTAGACGTTTATATCTCAGGTCGTCATATTGATTGGAATTTTGGGTGATTTTTGTTATTAATAAGCTGATCATTAGACAATGAACTTAGAATAATTCTTATTTGAAAATTGCACCATTGGTTAACTTTATTAATAAGCTGATCATTAAAATATGTGTTTAGGTGATTTTTGTTAAAATGGAGGTTGTTAGTTCATTTGGATGGTTCAAATTCACTAGTTTAATTGGGTGATATTGATTTTTTCTTAGGTCGGAGGAGGTAGAGTCAAATACAATGTGCTGATTTGGATGCTATTCGGGAAGAGTGATCGCGTTATGTTATAAATTTTATTTATGTTTAGGCCGGGTTATATTAGACAATAAACTTAGAATATTATGTATTTGCAAGTGAAACTGAAACAATTTAATACTTTTTGTTAGTATTTAATTAAATGAATTTTGATTTGTTGTTATTCGACAATTATTGATTTGTAATTTTATAAAAAAAGCAGGTAGATTTATAATCAAAAATATATATTTTATAAAGCAGCTAAATTTATGACGCGCATTGCGTATCATTGGTAACGCATCATAAAATTAACAAAGATGACGCGCGCACGCTCGTCATCTTTTCATTTATGACTAACTTTTCCTTGACGCGCAATGCGCACCATTTATTGCCCGTCATAACATGCGCGTCATCTTTCGGGCGTCATAAAGAGATGCCGCGCGGATACGTGTCATCTTTCATTTATGACTACTCATTCCTTGACACACATTTGCGTGTCATCTGACCCCAAAGATGACGCGCATTGCGCGTCATCTATTGCAGTTTTTCTAGTAGTGTGCATAACTAAATCAGTTGTAATATGGTGCCTATGCCATGACAACGTTCATGCACCACACACAGATCATAAGGAAAAGTTACATTTTTGTATGAGACTAATGGTGTTAGTTGTTTTATAGTTCATACCCCGTTGTCAGATCCATTGATGCTTGAAGTGCATCTTTGTGGAAGCGTACCAGCCAAGCCAAGACAAGCTTGATTGGTATCTGTTTCTTCAGTTATTAGTACCTTTTTCTAACTTTTTTTTTCTAATCTAACCAGACATTTATGTAACATAGTGGCTTAGATTGGCCTTACAGTTTTATCATTTGTAATCTCTGGTAATCTCATCACTTTATGAGTTTGATAGTTACTTACATAAAAAGAATATTTTAGATAAACTATTAAAAGCATGATTAGACCTCACATCTTATTTTTTTATTTCCTAGAATAAATAATGTTAATATTGTCAACGTTTAAGAAAACATGCAAAATAACAAATTAACAAGAGTAAATTACAAAGAACCTTTGTTTTTACTAATTACATCAGACAACCTTTATTTATATGATTTGTTTTATAATTGATCCTTTAATCTAATTGTTGTTAGTTTTTAACGTTAAGTTATGTAACTTGGTTATCATATGATGGTGTATGCAGGGCCGGCCCAAGTACTATCTAACTGAAGCGGGTCGCTTGGGGCCCCCATGTTTAAGAGGCCCCCAAAATTTTAGGGTTTGTGTGTTCTATAGATTGCAGATCCAGGAGAAGAAGAAAGCACCATCAAAACCAATCGGACTTTGAAGCTAAATCGACAAATTGATTTCCAAAGTACAAAGGTGTGTTTGATTTTGTTAGGGTTGTGTTGAGGGAGGAGGGGTTTGGGGCTTTTTATGCGTCGTATAGGACTACGGTTTTGATGAATGCGCCGTTCACGGCGGTGCATTTTGCGACGTATGAGGCGGCGAAGAGGGGGTTGATGGGGGTGGGGGTGTCGCCGGAGAGTGCTAGCGATGAGAGGTTGGTGGTTCATGCTACTGCGGGTGCTGCCGCGGGGGCATTGGCCGCTGCTGTGACGACTCCGCCTGATGTTGTGAAGACGCAATTGCAGTGTCAGGTATTTCTCTTGAACAGTGTTGTTTGATTTGGTTGTGGTTGTTTGTTAGGGTATTGGGATTGCAAAGTTATGCTTAAGAAACTTAGTTCTTAGGTATTTAGGCTTGTGTTTGTATTGTGAAAGATCTTTTTGAATTGCTAATAGCTTGATCAAAATGTGTGCATAGACTAGAGTATCATTGCTGCTTCAATTCGCCCTCGATTCACCTCCTTTCATCTCGAAAGTCAGCAATGGTTTGTTAGCAACTATTCAGGTATGGATTGATTTCTTGGTTTGAGTAACAAGTCGTGAGAAATTTCAATCTCAATTTGTGATTGATTTGAGTATTGAGTTACAATATTGTTGACTATTGTTTAGGACTATTCAATTATTTATATTCCCTTGCATTCTGTTGTTTAGTGACTTAAGTTTTTAGGTTAAAAGGATTGCTATTTAATCACTTATCTACAATCTATTGAATTAGGTATCTAGTTTGTTAAAGAATTAGGTATTTGATTTGAATTACAATAGGTTGGCTAGTGTTGTTTAGGACTTTAGCATTTAGGTACCATTGACTAAGTTATTTGAGTTACAATAGCTTGTTTAGTGAATTTGGTGTTCAGACAACCATTTAAGCATAGATTTGAATTACATATCGAATTTGAAATTATGAATTGTTCAAATTAAGTTCTTCCAACAACCTTAACTTATATGTTTGTTTTAGTTTGTGGATTATTCCAACAACCTTAGTAATTACTTTAGTAGTTTTGCCATGTCAAATCAAATTTGAAAAACGAACTAAGTGCCTTGAAAAGAAAAAAAGAAAATTAGACCAAACACCATAGTTAACTCCGCAAACTATAAACTTTCTAGTTATTGTCGTTCCTAAGCCAAATATATAAGGATGGTTTATAACAATAATCGTTGGGAAAGGCCCCGGATTCACACTTTGCTTCGGGCCCCAAAACGCTTAAGCCGGCCCTGGGTGTATGTGTAAAAAAAGAAAAAAGCTTCTGTTGACATATATACGATTGAGAAAACCTCAGATCAATTAGTAAAGTCTCAAGCAAATTATATATGTTCTTATCAATAAAACTTTGAGATCGAAATATTAAGATTTCATGCAAGCATGCAGTGATAATAAGTCAACAACTAGAAACTAGATACTACATGTTTATAGGTTAGAGATAACAAAACAAACAAACAAACAAACCCAGTATATCCCACTCAAGAGCAGGATCTGGGAGGGGTAGGTTGGCAAGTCTTTCCTCTATTCAGATAGGTAAAGAGACCGCTTCCAAAGAGACCCCTGAATAAGTTAGAGATATAAGAAAATATAATAGTTTCAAGATTTACCCCATTAATGGTAGGTCCATTTGGCTCAAGTCCCAACAACAATCACTACACTATCTCATCACAACCTAATTAAAAGGCCTAAAACGGTATTAAAGAAGTTTGATTTAGAACTAGAAGATGTGAATAAAAATGGAAGATTTTAAAATTAAAAGACAACTATCGTAGTAAGTACAACTACAAAACACATAATTACAAAACTTGCATGAGCCAAGGATAAGTCGAATATAAATAGTTAAGTGTTTGAAACTGCCTTTTTATTTTATATTGTCCTATACTTATGATTAAAACAATTATGTTTTTACTGATCATATTTTCCAAGTATGTCGATTTAAAAAATTAATGGTAAGAAAAAGTGATGAAAAAAATATATAACTCGTTTGAGGTGTTACTTTTCGATCTTAACATTTTACTAATCATATTTTCAATTCACGTCGATTTGTTTTGATTATGCCACATAGGTTTTTTTACACATTTACCCTCATGTGATAACCATATAATCTAACTTAACGATGTAAACTAGCGATCGTTTAAGTAAAAGTTGTCTAACGTACTTAATAGAGAAGGTTTGAAAACGTTACAATGACAAAGGTCTAGTATTGTAATTTACTCAATTAATAAATATGTTCTTCCTTTACAAAAATAATATAAATTTAAATTTTGTAGTCGAAAAATCAGATAGTATTTATCTATATCTATCTATACTATTATATAATAAATATTAGAAAGATAAAATGATAATTATTCAAAGCGTAAGATACTTATATAACTTTTAAGCATTGAATACAAGTGCTTTATGCAATAGTTTTATTTTACCCCCATTTAGTCAACTTCTTCTAATTATATATAATTTAATATACATTATTAATACACTATTTAATAATATGATATTATTTGATTCACTTCATTGAATTCTAATTTATTTATAATAATATAAATTTTATAATAATATAAATTGACATTTAAATTTAGAGTTTTTTTACCAAATGAACGTAGTTGTAAAAATTATTTACCAAAAAGGTGTAGTTTCAAAATTATTTACCAAAATGGGTACTTTTTATTGTTTTTATTTTAGCTAATAAACATTTTCTTTTATTTGTTTGCTGAAAAATAAGATTATAAAATGAAAAATAAGATTACTCAAAAATAAGATCATAAAATGAAAAATTCAACATCTATAGGGTCGACATTTACTTTTGTTGCTATGGATCAAAATCAAAACAATGTAGTTAAAATTCAGCAATAAATGCAAAAAAAATGCTGGAAAAATACATAAAAATACTAGAAAAATACATCACTTTCTTGAGAAATCAAGCTTGTGTTTCATCCCTAATTCCGACATCTGATTCATCATCCATATCACTTTCAACTCAATATTCTTCAGCTACTTCTTCATTGTTTACAATTGCAATTTGAGATATTGTGTTATAATCCTCATTTGAATCATGTATTGTATTGTGTTGGATATATGAGGCTGGTGCAACTAAAATTACACTTAGAATAATTTTGGTGCAACTGTGAAAGACTTTCGAAGATAAAGAGTGCACTTCTGAAGATTAAAGATAAAGAATTTCCAAAGAGGAATCATGTCTTCCGAAGACATAGTCATCTTTCTTCCGAAATATCAACACTTAAGAAGATTTCAAGACAACGACTTCCGAAGCATAGAGTCTTGAATACCAACGAAAATCTCGGAAGAAGTAAATTCTTCCGAAGCCAGTTAACCTTTGGAAGAACTTATTATGAGCCAGTGGATATTAGTATGGTCCCTCTGACAAGCCACTGCAACCTCTAAGACGTTGCATGGCGTTTTCTCATGCCCGTGTAGTTGATCATACTTTAGTTCAATGTTCATTCCTTATTAGTTAGTATAGTTACTAACTTTAGTTGGTAAACAAAAAGGTAAGTCATGGACATGCCATGTCTACCTTATCTAGAATATTATTTTATACTAAAAACCTTACTTATAGCAATTTAGTATTTTTTTAGTAAGTAAATTTCAGCTGGTTGTCTTTTGTATAGCCGGCTGTAGATAGCAATATATATAGTTTTCATTGTAAGCTCATAAGAACATGCTTGTAAGAGTCTTGTAAACTTTGACTTGAGAATAAATATACAAGTATCTTGAAAACCATTTCATGTGTCTTGCTTGCTTAGTATATTATTATCAATTCTTAGAGGATTCTGCTTCATCATTTAGAGAGCAACTTAGTGAGTTAAACAGAGAACACTTCTCTTAAGTGACTTGTATCGATCCTGCAATTGGTATCAGAGCTTCCAGGCTCTTGATTGTGAGATCTTACCATCCCAAATCATCTTGACTTTTCACTCATACACTCATCCTACTTAAAAAATGGCCATAAACCAGAAATCACCAAAATTTGAAATGGGAACGATGACTAAAGCTCCTATCATCACCCCTGAAAACTTCAGATCCTTGCTATGCGCATTGAAAGTTTCATTAAGTATCAAGATAGCCAAGTATGGAGATCTATCATAAATGGTCCTTACAAGCCAATGGTGGCATCATCAAATGGTAAAGGTGCCATGATAGAAAAGGCTGTTGAAGATTACTTAGATGAAGACCGTAAAAAGATGGACATCGACAACAAAGCTATGACTGTACTGCTTACAACCATACCAAATTCCATCATGGTAGGCTTTAAGCATTGCATACAACCAAAGAACTCTTCGATGCCTTGATTCAGATGTACTCTGGTTCTAACGACTCAAAGAAAGATTCCATGAAGTAGCAGTTCAAAAACTTCACCTATATTACTGGAGAAACTTTGATCCAGCAATATTTCAGGTATATGGATCTTATCTCATCACTTTAGTCAGTTGGGGTATCTATTGAGAAAATAGATCTATCAAGAAAGTTCATGAGTGCACTCTCTCAAGAGTGGAATTTCTATTGTGTCTCTATAAAGAGAACAGAGAATTTGAACACTCTCACAATGACTGATCTATTCAGCATTCTTGATGGATACCGTGTAGAGATGAAACTCAGATTGGCCACCAGATGAACAAAATCTATGGTACTTCCTCTATCAATGCTCTAGTTGTTGCTGAAGGATCAAGAAAACCCCAATCTTAACAGTACCTGACTTACTCCCAGCAGCAACCATGTTCTTCTGGGCCATATATCACTTTTCCTAAGACACCAAGGTCTCAACAGGCTCAAACAAGTCTCTTCCCGGATAATTGCGCATTGTTTCAGGAAATGAATGTTCTAGTGACTTTCAGTTCTGCTTTGATGATCTAGAATGCTTCAACCAAGATGATGTTGACTACATGGACATCGTCCAATAAATAGCTCTGCAGACTTATAGAGTAAAGAAGTTCTTTAAAAGAACTGGAAGGCAGTTCCGTCAAAACCCAACCAACAGCAAATTCGGGTTTGACAAAAGCAAGACAAGTGTTACAATGTAATCAACTTGGTCATTTTGCCAGGGAATGCAAAGCTCTAAAATCCAATCAAAGAGCCACTCAAGCCTCCACACATCCTGCCACACATAAGTTGCTTCAATGGAACAACAGACTATTACTGTTGCATAAGAAGTTGACTGGAGCTTCATGGTACAAGAAGTGACTCCTACTCAAGCACTTATGGATGGAACTGATGACAGCAAGGTATATGAACATCTTTGCACTCCAACTTGTATTGCTAAATTCAAACTGTATCAGGACTATAACATGGAAATTAAGTATGATATTGAGTCCTAAAACATCTTAAATTTGATTTTAAAAGGGCAGAATCTCACTATAAAATGAAAATTGAAGAGTTAAAAAGCACCGTGTCCTCTTTAAAGCATGAACAAACCAATTATAGGACTCAAATCAAAGATTTAGTTTCCAAGTTAACTGAGGCTCAAGCCCAGCTAGTCATAGCTGAGGCTAAAGAAAAGAAGTATGCTATTGAAGAGCATAACTTCCAAATCATTCTTGCATCATCCTCCCACTCAAAAATATGTTATCAAAACAAAGGTAGGTTGGGAACTAACGAAATTGCTCCACCATACTCTTATGAGTCTATCAAACAACCAAGATATGGTACTGAAGAGCAAGAGGTTTCATCTACTGACCCCTTATCTTATGAGAAGAAGAATGATGCAAATATGGAGACCATTACAGGAAAGGATCAAATAGAAAAATCGATCCTCACCTGTAATGAACAACCCCTAACCACCAAAGCCAGAAGAAACAAAACCAAGGCAGCCAGAAAAACTACTAGAAAAGTAGCTGAGTCTAAGCTGAAGATATATCCAAAGCAAAAGGGTGTGTTTATCTCAGCTGGATTCTAGATGGTTGGAAGATCTGATCCAGGAAAGGAATGCAATACCAGCACTCCTATCCAGCTGAAGGATCAGAAACTGAAGGGGATGACTGTTGAAAAATACAAGAAACAACAACCATCTCACCCCATGAAGAGTAACATTGAATGCATAATGTGTGGTTTGCACAACCACATGGCTAAAGATTGTTACTACAATCCTGAAAGCAAACATTATGCAAATAAAGTTAAGAAGGAAGAAGTCAAGGAAAGTTTCATATTTGGACCTTATCACATGGTTCAAATGTTAAGAAAAGGAAAAATTACTTCCGAAACCAAATTTCTTTCGGAAAAACTCATTCTTCCGAAAGGAAAACAGCTTCGGAAGACAAATCAAAGAAAATTCCAAAGAACAAGAAAATTTCTTTGAAACCTTCTGAAAAGAAGACTGTTTTGGAAGAACAGGTTATGAAAGCTTTTTCTGAGAAGAAAACAACATCAGAAGAAAGCTATGCTGCTCCAGCTCCATCAAGCTCATCTTCGCTAGTTAACCAAAGGATAGAATGGAAGATTAAAGAAGATGATGCAACCCAAACATCTTCGTCCCGAACCATCATTGAACTCCCATGTCTATATTTTAGTTTAATTATATCATCAACATAGGAAGAACCTAAGACCAATAAGGCTTGGGTTTCCAATAGCAACTAACTTTCTCACTTTATTTGTAGGGACATCCACATGACAAAAATAGAAATGTATGGATTGTGGACAGTGGATGCTCCAAGCACATGACAGGGAACATATCTTTTCTTCAACAATTTCAATTTTGATGGAGGATCTGTTTAGTTTGGGGTGAACCTGGAGGATATATTTCTTGCAGAGGTAATGTATCCAATGGTAAGTTAAAAATTAACAAAGTAAACTTTGTCAAATAGCTTAAGCACAACCTGTTAAGTGTTTCTTAATTCTATGATCAAAAGTACCACATGTTTTTCACAGAACATGAATGCATTATCCTCAAACCTGGGATGACAATTCCATAGAAATTAGTGCTTCTTAGATCTCCCAGGAAAGAGGATATGTACAAGCTTGATAATGAAAGATGCTTCCCCACTGGGTGAAGTATCATGCTTTCTTTCCAAAGCTAATGGTGATGGGTCAACTCTATGGCATAAAAGAATGTGTCACGTTAAATTTAAAACCATGAATAATTTGGTCAAAAATAACTTGGTACATGGTGTTCCTAAAATGGAATTTCTCTACAAGGACTACTATGTTGAATGTTTAAAAGGAAAGCAACACAAGGTTCCTCATACATCCAAAGAAGTTAACTCTATCACCACTCCATTACATTTATTGCACATGAATCTATTTGGTCCTATAAGTATAATGAGCATTGAAAGGAAATCATACTGCCTTGTGATTATTGATGATTTTACTAGATACTCATGGGTGTTCTTTTTAAGGACTAAAGATGAAACTGCTAAAACATTAAAGCCTTTCATTCTTAAAATAGAAAATCAAATTAATCATAAGGTTAAAATAATTAGAAGTGATCAAGGGACTGAGTTTAAGAATGAAGTTCTTGACTTATTCTATAACTTAAAAGGGATTGCCAGACAATATAGTACTCCTAGAACTCCTCAATAGAGTGGTGTTGCTGAGGAAAAATAAGACACTTATTGAGGCTGCTAGGACTATGTTAGCTGATTCAAAGCTTCCTCTAACATTCTGGGTAGAGGCAACTATCACTGCACGCTATGTGCAGAATAGAGTTCTTATTGTTAAGCCATATGGAAAAACCCCTTATGAGCTATGGAACAAGAGACCACCATTCATAGGTTTTCTTAGGTCCTTTGGTAGTAAGTGTACCATACTTAACACAAAGGACAATTTAGTAAAATTTGCTAAAAAGTTAATGATGCTATCTTTGTTGGATATTCCTCAAGCTCAAAAGCTTATTGAGTATACAACAACAAGAATCAATAATTTAAGGAATCATCAAATGTTATTGTCAATGAGCACATTTCTTGTGTTAAGGGGAATGGTCCTGATCACATCTTTAATTTAGAATTGTTTCAAAACTATTCTAAACCTTCTTGTGAGAATGTTTCAGCTGGAACAGGAACTCAAAATGACTTAGATGATGATCAACTGTTTGAGTTACCCAGACCTCTTCCAAGTTCTCCAAGAATTTTTTAAGCTCAATATCCCATCAAAATAACAAGTGAAGCTTCAACCAGTTATCAACAAAGTAAGTCTCAAAACTCATTGAGTGACAACTCAAACAATGTACAACACCAAGCTGATATAAGTAGCAATCAGGAAGACCGAGTAACTGCTAAGGCAACTCCACATCAAATGGCTGATGACATTGGTTTTTCTTCGTTCAATCAGTCTTCATTAAATAAATGTGAAACTCCAGCAAATCCAAATGTTCACAATCTTGAGCAAAACCTTTCAAATCTAGATCTCTCCATGCAAATGGATGTGATCCCTAGACTCAGGATTCACAACACCCACCCAGCTGAAATCATCATTGGAGATGTTTTTGAAGGTGTGAGAACAAGAAGACAAACTCATAATGGAAATGTCTGCTTGTACTCATGCTTCCTCTCACAGATGGAACCAAGGAAGGTAGAAAAAGTTTTGAAGGATAGTAGTTGGATTAAGTCAATGCAAGAGGAATTGCTTCAATTAAAAAGACAAAAGGTTTGAAACCTATGTCCTCTACCATCTGGTCAAGTACCCATTAGCACAAAGTGGGTATTCAGAAACAAAAAGGATGACAGAGGCTTGATTATCAAGAACAAGGCAAGATTAGTAGTTCAAGGATACACTCAAGAAGAGGAAATCGATTACATCGATGTCTTTGCACCTGTTGCAAGACTTGAGGCAGTTAGAATCTTTCCTTGCTTATGCAGCATCCAAGAACTTTATAGTTTACTAGGTTGATGTCAAGTATGATTTTCTCTATGAAGACATAGACAGAGAAGTCTATGTGTGTCAACCTCTAGGATTTGAAGACCCACAACATCCCATTTACGTGCAAAAATTGGATAAAGCTCTTTATGGATTACACCAGGCACCTAGGTTGTGGTATGAGACACTGTCTCAGTTTCTCTTAAAGAATGGTTACACCAGAGGTAGCATTGATAAGACATTATTCATAAGGAAGACTGGAAAAGACATTTTGCTAGTACAAGTCTATGCTTTGTCCTGACTCCGAGGGGAAGATACTGATCAATATTAGTATAGGGCAATTATTGGTTCTCTGATGTATCTCACAGCAAGTGGACATGATATTATATTTACAACCTTGATCTGTGCAAGATATCATGCTACTCCAAAGGTGTCTCACCAAGTTGCTGCCAAGAGAATCCTAAGATACCTCAAAGGAGCTCCCAAGTTTGGGTGGGTCTCCAGTATCCTAGGAATCAAGACTTTAATCTCTATGGCTACACTGATAGCAACTATGGCGGCTATAACATCAATAAGAAATCAACATCAGGAGGATGTTAATTTCTTAGTGGAAGGATAATCTCTTAGTAATGCAAGAAGCAATCTTGTGTTTCAACATAAACTGCTGAGGTTGAATATATTGCTGCTCCTAGTTGTTGTGCTCAGTTGCTGTGGATTCAAAATCAGATGTTGGATTATGGCTTCATTTTTATGGAGACTCCTATTTACATTGACAACAAGAGTGCTATCTCCATTACAGAAAATCTAGTCAAGCACTCAAAGACAAAGTACATTGATATCAGGTATCATTTTATCAGAGATATTCATGAGAAAAATCTGATCAAATTAGTCAAAATTGACTCAAATGAACAATATGCTGATTTGTTCACATAGGCATTTGATGAATAAAGATTTAAAGATCTGATTACAGCTATTGGGATGATAAACATTAACTAACTTGGTTCATATAAAAACCTTTAATATGTGTTTTGTCTATATCAATCAATCTAAGCCCTGTTACAAAAAGTCTTATCTCTTAAGTATGAGTAAGTCCAATAAGAAATTTTCCCTCGGAAGCTATCTTTGTTTATCTTTCAAAGGCAACTTTTCCACCACTTGTAGTATCTTCGGAAAAGTCTTAAGCTTTAGAAGAACATTCAAAGTGCTATCAAATCCATCTTCAAACTGATAAAACTTTTCATTCGGAAGACCTTCTTACTCTTGGAAGTAAGACTATCTTACATACGGATGTAAGTTTAGCTTCGAAGATATTACACTCAAAAGACTCATACTCTCGAACGAAAAAGTAAACTGTAACGTAAATCTTTGGCCCCACTCGGTAAAAGCTAAACATCTTCTTAATGATGTCGGAATATTTAAATGACTTATCCTTACCGCCCCTTTCAAATCATGCCCCAAACTATCATTTCACCTTATCCATCCGCCATTTTACTAGATTTAAATACTTCCGACCTCACTCATTAATCCCTTTTACCCATTTACAAAGCCCTAACAACTATTCATCTTCACTCTTACTCTCTCAAAGTTACCCTATTCTTTTTAATCTATTTCAACAATGGCTCTAAATCCTCAGCACAACCAAGTCGCGATCCTTGACTACTCAAAGGATGCTGACTTCTCTAAAATCATCTAGTTTCTAACTCAATCCACCTATTACACGGCTCTCACCGTTAATCCCACCATTTACTCCAACCAAATGGCTAAAATTTGGGCTAATGGTCAGATTGACACCCTGAACGGAGTTTAGGGTTATTAGGACAAGAATCTGTGGCCAAGAATTGATCATTTCTGAACAAACCATCAGGGAGCACTTAGAGCTTCATGATGAGGGTTCTCCTATGGAATTTTCCAAATCTGATTTGGAGGACACCTATACCCAAATGGGATATGGTGGTAATATGAGCAGATCAACGGTGTACAAGTTCAACTTCTCCTAAATTGGAAGTTTTTGCTTCACATCGTTCTTTATTATCTATCTAATAAACCAGGGGGATGGGATTAAATTCCCTATGACCTAGGATGCCTAGTTCATGGGTTGGTAAAAGGCCTTCGGTTCAACTATTCCAGGTTTATGCTGAATCACCTTAGGGAAAATCTTTAACGGGAAACATTCAACATGTATCCCAGGTTCATTCAGCATATCATCAATTACGAGCTGGATCAAGAGAAGCTTGTATGTGCAGCTACTCTTTCTATTCCTCTCATGAGGCTGGCCATATTCAAAGTTATAAAGAGGATGTCACCAACTTCACCGGAAGATATACTGCACATCTTCCAGGTATTATCGAGCCAATGGCTCTTGGTGACATCCCTGTAAACCCCACAGGTGATGAACCCACACCAGCACCACCCACTTCACTGAAAACTCTACCTCCTCCTCCCATAAATACATATATTAGAAACATTCCAAGCAAACCCTTGTTCAATCTTCTCTGATTGAACAAGCACCTCCTGTTCCATCCAAAAAGGCTAGAGTGAAAAATAGGGTCCCACTCAGTCTGAGGTCCAACCATCCTTTACCATTAACCTTAATATGGGCATTGAGTCTCCTCAGTCTCAATCTGATGAGCCCCAAACCAGAGTTAAAAGCCTTCATGATGAGTCACAATACTCACCTGAGCAACCGATAAGGGACAAACAAATCATATGCTCTAAGCCTCTACATATTGATCAAGGTCCCGGGTCATTAGGCATTACTCCCATATCCTTTACTGACCAACTTACCGTACTTATGAGGATTTCATGTTCCTCTAAGGCCATGATGTTGATCCATAACACCCATTCAAGAATCAACTGAGCCTAGAGAAACCTATGACTTCTAGCCCCCATTAGTAAAGCCCAACTGAGGTGAGTCCCATTGATGTGGAGAGGACTCATGTAGATTCAGCTGTGTATGGACCCGTTCCCGGGCACCTCACATTTGGTCATTCATCGTACATAAAACACTTTAAAAACATACATTACCTTTGCAGCGGAAATTAAAACTTGTATTAATAATTAAAAACATGCCATTCCATTACATTACAACATTCGTTTTCATATCAAAATACAATGACATGTCAAAATATCGATGCCGGACTCAAAACACTCCTAGTAGCTTATGCATCCATGCCTGCAACTTCCTCAGCATCAACAAAATACCTGCCAACTATCATGCATACAAAAAGTCAGCGATGCTGAGTGAGTTCTAGTTTTCATAATAAAATACTTTACTTCCTTTAAAAACTAGTCTTTTCATTCAACCGTGGTCATACATCATACGTACATTCATTCTATATTCTTTCTTCATTTCGTTCTTTTATTTACTTTCCTATTCATACTTTCATTTATACTTTTCATTGTCTTTTACTTTCTTCTATCTTACTTTCATTCTTTTCATACTTTACATTCGTTAGTTGTCATACATCACACATATATACTGATAATAATAATTATTATTATCTTCATCATTATTCGTTCATTCATTCATTTCTTCTCTCATTACTCATCATCACTCGAATCTTGTCTCATGCAATATCCCCGACTCATGCTGAAAGCTGATGCTGTGTCGGGGCCTGTAGACAAACCCCCGACTCATGTCTGAAGACTGACACAGCACCGGAATACGCGAAAAAGATCCCCTTCGTGTCAATCATAGGGATTGAACTCTATCTGAGTCTTTTATGACAACAGGGTCGCTCACCTCATTGTCAATCTCAATGACTGAACTTTATCCGAGTCTGTTGCAACACAAATTCGCTCACCTCATTATTTTATCTCATGCAATACCCCCGACTCATGTCCGAAGACTGATACTGTGCCGAGGCTGATAAACAAACCCCTGACTCATGTCCGAAGACTGAAACAGTACCGGGGTACGCGACACGGATCTCATCATCCGTCACTTCTATACTCATCTTTCGTTATCTCACCTGTTCGTTCGCTTCACACTTTATCATTATCTTTCACTTTGTTACATAATACTTTACGTCCATTTATTTGTTCACTTTAGTTATTCATTCATATATCCTACCACGTAAAGTCATACATATCGTATTACATAACTTAATACATACGTTTTGAAAGCTCTTTAACGAAGAAAGATAACATATCACTCACACACATACACATCGTAATTTCATCACATCACCATGCACACATCAAGCATAAGCCATCACTTCATAACATGGCCTATCTCCCTATTCTACCACTTAAAACCACTTAGAAAATCTTAAGTCCGAAATGGGTGCATGGGAATTTTCAGGCGCATGAGCATAAAAATTCTAAGTGTAAAACAGTCTGGGCGCATGGGCACTATTTGGGCGCATGAGCCCTGTTTGGGCGCTTCATCACTATGCAGGCGCATGGCGCTTGTTCAGTCGCATCAACACTTAGCCGTTTTAAGAACTTGGGCGCATGGGAACTATTTGGGCGCATGGAACTATTTGGGCGCATGGAACTATTTGGGCGCATGGAACTATTTGGCGCATGGCCCAAGACTTGGACTCCTGAGCAAATCCTGGGTGCATAAGAACACTATTTAGGCGCATGGCCCATTCTTGGGCACATGGACAACACTTAGGCGCATGGCCCATCATGCTGGGCACATGGGACAATTCTGAATTATTTCTAACACATCCCAAGCACAGATCTAACGTACTAAGGCTCTTAAACATTCTAACATCCATTTCTTGACCATAATCCAACTCTAAAATATACATACACATTATTTTCAAATATAAAGTTGTAAACCCATGGTTACTCTTAAAATCTTTTGTTTAGTATGCATAATATCCCCAAACACTTCAAAATCAGTAAAAAGGGGTTCTAGGAACTCACCTTGAAGCAGATCTTCGAACTAAGCACTCCACTAGCAAAATCAACTCCAAAATCCCGAAACAACTCTAAAACATTAAGAATCTCGGTCAAGATGTTGTGAATTCGGTTAGAACGAACAAACATCATGAAAAACTTACCTTTTACAGCTTCTTCTTCCTTTCTCTCTCTAAAAACAAGAGCTTTCTCTCTCTTCTTTCTTCCTTTCAGCCGAAATGAAGATGGTGAAGAAGGGGTGGGCGACCATGCCCCTTTAAACCTTAAAATAATAAGGTTTTGTACATTGTACACTTTATCCCCCTCCACTTATGCCCAATATCTATTCTTTCTATTTAGTTTTCTTTTCCTTTCCTTTAAATAAAATTTTAGGGTGTTACAAGTCTACCCCCTTTAAAGAGGTTTCATCCCCAAAACCTGTCACTTCTCAAATAGTTACGGGTAACACTGTCTCACCTCTTCCTTGATCTTGCACTTAGACTTAGATCTCTTTAGGCTTCACTGCACCCGCACAAGTGAAACCATCATCCTCCTTAACCCATTCTCTTCCTCTTACCAGTAATAGCCACCAGTTGCTTCTTGTAGTTGAATACTTTATCCATCTCAGTGTTCTCTAGTGGCACGATTATATCCTCATCGATTGAGCACTTTCTTAGACGATATACATGGAACGTCATATGAAGTCCACTTAACTCATCGGGTAGCTCTAGTTGATGTGTCACTTCTCCTACCTGAGCAACAACTGGGTATGACCTTCTATACTCTAGTATTAGCTTTACTCGATTTCCAAATCGAACAATCCACTTTCCCGGCGAAGCCTTCATCATAATCCATTGTCGTAGGCCGGCACCGAACTCTTATCGGGCACTGTTAATCAATCCATCTTCTTGCAACACTAGGTGTTTGCCTCATAAGTTACTGTTCAATTCACCCGGAGGTGTACGTTTATCCACCTATGTCTATTAGGGATGGTCTAATAGAAAACAAGCGCTCTCTCAATTCTATTGCATGATCCTTTAGTGCATCGGGTAATCTAGTAGACTTACCCATAGTAATTCCTAATGTCAAATGACATCGATCTTCCTACTCCTAACATGCAACTTATTAGAGAAGGCAGCAGGAAAGAAACTACTACTAGCACCACAATCAAAGCATGTATGCACAAATCTAAATTTTCAAAACGTACCTGACGTTACCTCAGAGTCTGAGCTAGCCTCCTCCTGGTCATAGCAAAGGCTCTAGCCTTCACCCTCTTTTCTCTTTCCTTGCACCGGAGCTTCCTGCATTCGACTTCTTACAGTCTCTGCTCATATGTCCAGTCTTGCCACAGTCGTAGCACTTAGCCATCTAACAATCTCTCGCCCGGTGGCCTTCCTTCCCACACTGGAAGCAGACGTTCAGTCCCCACTTACACTCCCTATCGTGGCCTCTACCACACTTCTTACATACCTCCACTCTCCTTGTTTCCTTCTTTCGATCATTGACTCTAAATGTCTCACCTCCAGACACAAATCCATCATCATTGCCTTGCCTTCCATTCCCATTCTTAACATAGTCTCGCTCCTTCTCTTCGTCCGTTATCGCCATCACGTCTCGCTCATCGTACAATCTCCCAGCTAAGTCGACCACCGATCCAAATGTACCTGGTCGGGCAGCGATTAGATGTCTGTGGATATCTATGGGCGGTCCTTGAATGTACCTCTTAGTCTTTCATGATGCAAGCATCACCTGATCTGGCACCAGCCTAGCCATCTCGTTGAATTTAGTGGTGTATTGCTGGTGTGTCATTGTCCCCGCCTCTAGCTGCAAGAAATCTCTTTCGATCTTGTCCAATTCACGGTGAGGACAAAACTCCTCGATTACCAGCCTCTTCAGTTCACTCCATCTCATTCTCCCGATTGCCCTGGTACCTTCAGCCTGGACAATGTTGTCCCACCAGCATAAGGCCGAGTCCACAAACAAGTGGGTAGCAAACTTTACCTTTTGATCCTCTCGGCACTCGCTGATATCGAGTACCGCCTCCATCTCTCTCACCCAACGGTGAGCAACCACAACATTCCTGTTTCCATCAAACGATGGGGGCTTGCATCTTTAGAATGTCCCGTAGTTACAACCACGTGTAGTTTCCTGCACTGCTTCTTCCTCCTCCTCCTCCTCACTAGAGACAACCGTCTCAGTCTCCGGTCATCCTCCTTCCCCTCTTCCAGTGGTCCTCCTCTTCTCCTTCCTATCATTCTCCTTCACCGCTTTAATCACTTCAGTTACTACAGACGCAGAATCGTCTGCATAACTTGATGGACTTCTTCTACTATTGCCTCTTTCACCGAGGCCCTTAAGTTCGCGCTCTCATCACCACCTTCCTGGTGATGCATCTCGGGCTTCTCACGTGTCCTCTCGGTAGCCCTAGCCCTATTCCTCGTAACACGTGGTTAGCACCATGTCCTCCCTGTGCTCCACCCCTAGAGGCCTTAGATGATCTACCTCCAGCCATTCTCTAATCAATATAAGATTCAAACACTAACATGATCATTGAAGGAATAACTTGGATTATGTCAAGTATAGTATGTCCCTAATTACAGTGGCCAGTTGTGATTAGCCACTTACTTTACTCTTCACATCCCAAGTATCTCCTATCCTGACTATACCAGTATCTAAATCTACACAAAAGCACAATAGCCACATAACATGCGCATATAATACCGGTTAACATTAACTTACATAAATTGTTTACATAAAACCTTTACCTGCAGGCACGTAGCTACTAGGACTGGCATCCTTTTCTTTTCGTCCTATTCTCAGTTTAAGATTAGGTTTTGAAAATAATTACCCAATTCACTTAAACGTTAGCTCTGATACCAACTTGTAAGGCCCCGTCCCCGGGCACCTCATAGTTGGTCATTCATCGCACATAAAACACTTTAAAAACATACATTACCTTTGAAGCTGAAATAAAAACTTTCATTATTAATTAAAAACATGCCATTCTATTACATTACAACATTCATTTTCATATCAAAATACAATGACATGTCAAAATATGGATTCCAGCCTCAAAACACTCCTAGTAGCTTATGCATCCATGCCTGCAACTTCCTCAGCATTAACAAAATACCTGCCAACTTGTAACGCCCCGAAATTTCCCGAAACGAGCCATTTAATAATAATGGGCTTTTAAGGGTTAATTTAAGAAATAAAGGGGTAAATTAGTGGGCTATGGATCAAATTAGCCTTAATGGGCTAGACTTGATGGGTTTAAGGGCCCTAATCAGCCCTTAAACATGCATGAGCAGCTCCATCTTCCACCATTTCAAACCCTAGCCACCAAATTCGTAGAGAGAGAAAGTAGAGAGATAAAGTGAAGAAATTCAAGATTTGGAGCTTGGAGGTTTGAAGGATTGAAGTTCTGGTGGATTGGAGCATCAAAACACAAGGAAAGAGCAACAAAACGAGGTAAGAATCGGCCCCTAAGGCCTTCTGTAGATCAAACCCTGGATTCTAGGGTTTTGGGGTTTTTGAAAAGTTTAAAGAAACACATAAAGGTCGAATTTTTACGTATGAAAACGTGTAAAAAGCTTAGATTTGGTTTCATGGAAGGTAAACCAAGGATTTGGACGTAAAAAGTTAAGATTTTAGGTGATCTGAGTTTCTGTTCATCCAGCGAAACTGGGCCCCGATCCAGCGAATTTAAGCATTTAACCAGCGAAACTGTGAACTCATTCAGCGAGACTAGGAGAAATTTCAGCGAAACTACAGTTTCGCTCAGGCGAAACTACAGTTTCGCCGGTAATCTCGCTAAGACCCAGACTGACCTATAGACTCTGCGAGACTAGGGAATTCCAACGAAAGTTGGGCGCTCAAGACAGCGAATCTGCCTAGCGAAACTAGCAGAAGTGCTGCCCAGCGAAACTGTCAGCGAAACTGCAGTTTCGCTGTAGCGAAACTATGGGCGAAACTATGAAGAAAATGATGTTTTTGCATGTTAACTTTCGTGCAGCTAGAGTATTCAGGCTATAGCCTAAGTGACTTAGAATTTAAGCTACTTGGACGAGTTCAGGTGAGTTCTAGATCCCCTATTTTATACATGCTTTAAATGTTTTGGGGCGGTATGCATACTAATATATATACCTTTTTATGACCAGTTCTTTTAGAGTAAAGTTTTACTTACTATCTTATATGGGAAACGGGATTTTCTAACGAATTGATAACGTGTTTTTCCTTATTGAGATATAACCTTGTAGTGATGGATTGCCTTCGAGATGTGTTGTGTTATATTATATATATATAACTTAAATAAGAAAGTGAAACGTAAAGAAAGGTTATGTGGCCCATAACGTGTACCTGGATAAAGTAAAGTCTTGCAAGTAAAGTCCTGCAGGCAAGGGATAAAGTAAAGACTTGCAAGCAATGGCTAAAGGAGGGTTGCATTTGTTGTGCCCTCACCCGGATAAAGTAATGCTCGAACAGGCAGGTCTGTAAGCCCTGAATTGGCATGACATTAATGGCCCGATCGAGTACGACTGTAAGCCCTTAATTGGCGTGTCGGTAAAGTCCTAGGCGAGCCTAGGCACCGATTGTGACAGAGAATTAACGGATAAAGAAGAGTAATAAATAACGAGAAATGAAAGAAATGATAAAGTATCGATAAAGTGATAGCCTGTATGTATTGATGCTTGATAGACGAGAACTATTTTCAACTGCTAAAGCTAATACCTTTACAAAAAGTTATTTACAAAGAAAACCTAGAATTCACTCAGCGAAGCTGACTTTTGTATGCATATCAGTTGACAGGTAAGAGTTAGAGCGACGGAATAGAGACATGGGACTGAAGCTTCTTGGCACTAGAAGACTGGCATCCCGAATGAAGAAAAGCTAAACAAGAACCCCTAAATAGTTTTGTGGATTAAAGACAATGTTTATATTTTACTCGTAATGAATTGAAATGACAGTAGCTTTCCGCTGCAATATATATATATCTTATATGTATATGAGTAAATGATCGTTTTAAATCGATGTTTTGCTGTGAATGACCAACTGTGAGGCTTCCCTGAGAAAGGTGGGCCTTACAAGTTGGTATCAGAGCCAATGTTTAAGAGATTTGGGAAAACTATTTTTGTAAACCTAAACTTAAACAGATAATGGGACCAAGTGTCAAGGATGCCAGTCCAAGAAGCTCCATGCCAAGAGGTAACAAAGTATGTTGTAGGTATTATTCCGAGGGATAGTGCCTTCTTATTTAAGTAAGAGCCGAGATAGAGTATGATAAAGTTATCTGTGACACCTATCTGAATTTATGTGACTTATACGTGCATAGAATAGGTATAGTAGGTTCTAGTGTTAGTGTGGTTCAGGATAGGAAAGTTTATGGCAAGAGGAGTTCTGTAAGTAGTTAATCACAACTGGCCACTGTTATTAAAAATTTACAAAACTTGTCGTGAACTGAACTTGCCTTGAAAGACCATATTAACATTCTGAATCTTATAGGAAGTAGAACGAATGGCACCTAAGAAAGAAGTTCCAACCATGGTCACCCGGAGAAGCACTAGGGGAAGGCCCCCGACTAAGGCAAAGGAAACTGCAAGCGCAACTGTGAAGCCAACAAAAAAGTCAACCAGAAAGCCGGTTGAGGAACCGATTAAGGAGGAGGAGGTTGAGTTAGAAAGGAGCCGAGGGGTCTACCCCTGATCAGGCCAAACTGAAAGAGACAGTAAAGGAAGCTATTGCCCAAGAGGTGCATCAGGTCCTGTCTGGAGTGATGCCCGCTCTGCTTGCGGAATTTGTGGAGCAGGTTAAGGGCGACAGTAAGAAGAGTACGGCTTCAGAAAAAGTTGATAAGAAAGGGGCAGTCAAGACTGAGGAATTGAGCGACGAGGGAGATCGTCTGGGTAACCATGATGGCCCTGAAGTGGAAGAGAGGGCGAAGGGGTGCAGCTACGGGGATTTTCAGAGGTGTAAGCCCCCAACGTTTGATGGTACTGGTAACGCTGCCACTGCTCAGCGTTGGATCAGGGAAATGGAGGCCGTACTGAAGATCAGTGAGTGCCGGGAAAACCAAAAGGTGAAGTTTGCTTCCCATTCCCTTTTGGATCCAGCATTGTGTTGGTGGGATAACATTGTTGAGTCTTACGGAGAGGAGGCCATTGAGAGGATGAAGTGGCCGGAGATGAAAAGGTTGGTGATAGAGGAGTACTGCCCGGAAAGAGAGCTTGACAAGATTGAGCAAGAGTTCGTGAGTTTGGAGGCTGGAAATATGACTCACCAGGAGAACACTACAAAATTCAATGAAATGGCACGTCTGGTGCCTGACTTGGTGACTCCTGAATCCACGAGAATCAAGAGGTACATACAAGGGTTGCCTCTGGACATTCGTAGGGACATGGTCACGGCCCGACCTGGTACTTTTAGATCAGCGGTGGACCTCAGTGGAAGGTTGTACGATCATCGCAGGCCGGTGATAGTGGGTGAGACGAAGAAGGCTTGGAATAACAATGGGAAGAGATATGGAAGTAGTGGCCACCAACCGGGAACAAGAAAGCAAGGGTGGATGCAAAACAGATGGTTGTGAAGGGGGTCGAGGAAGTTAAGAACTGTGGGAAGTGTGGGAGGAGGCATCCCGGAGAGTGCCGATTGGGTAGCCATGGGTGCTACCGGTGTGGGAAAACGGGTCACATGGCTAGGGAGTGCCCGGAAGTAAACGAGTGCTTTAACTGCCATGAGTCGGGGCACTACAGCAGGGATTGCAAGAAAGCCAAGCCGGGAAGCTCGGGCACGAGCAGGGGTGATGACAAGGGGGATGATGGAAAGCCCAAGGTCAAGGCAAGGGCTTTCACCATGAACAAGAAAGAAGCAAGGAAGGACCCGGACGTAGTGTCAGGTACGTTCCTTATCAATGATGTTTGCGCCTCCATATTATTTGATAGTGGTGCCAGTAAGAGTTTCGTATCTGTATCCTTCTGTGCTATACTAGATGTCCAAACTAAGGAAATAGATGATGCCTTCGAAGTAGAAACAGCCGAGGGTAAGTCCATTAGAATAGTCAGGATGATAAAGGATTGCCACATTAAACTAGGAGGCCATTACTTTCCCGCACGATTGTTTGTTATGCCCTTAGGAGGTTTCGATGTCGTACTAGGGATGGATTAGCTAGTGGCCCACGATGCTAACATAGTATGCCAACAGAAGATGATCCGATTAACGGCTCCAGATGGTAGTTCGGTTATGATCTACGGTGATAACGATTGTAAGGTTCCAAGGATCATTTCCATGATCAAGGCGGAGAAATGTATGAGGCGAGGGTGCGGAGCTTATCTAGCGTATGTCAAGGATGTTAAAGATAAAGCGAAAGAGTTGCCCGACGTACCAGTAGTGCGGGACTTTCCTGACGTATTCCCGGAGGATCTGCCAGGAGTACCACCAGATAGAGAGATAGAGTTTCAGATTGACTTACTGTCAGGAGCCCAACCCATTGCCAAAGCACCCTACCGCCTAGCTCCGTCCGAGATGAAGGAGCTCATGTCACAACTGCAGGAACTCCTTGACAAGGGATTCATTAGGCCCAGCATTTCTCCGTGGGGCGCTCCCGTGCTGTTTGTGAAGAAGAAGGATGACAGCATGAGGATGTGTATAGATTACAGGGAGTTGAATAAGCTGACCGTGAAGAATCGGTACCCTCTACCCCGGATAGATGATCTGTTTGATCAATTGCAAGGGGCAAGCTGGTTCTCCCGAATAGATCTCCGATCTGGATATCACCAACTGAAGGTAAGGGAGCAAGATATCCCAAAGACGGCTTTCCGAACACGCTATGGCCACTATGAGTTTCTGGTTATGTCTTTTGGGCTAACCAATGCTCCTGCGGCATTCATGGACTTGATGAATCGCGTGTGTCGGCCGATGTTGGACCGATCAGTGATAGTCTTCATTGACGATATTTTGATATACTCAAAGAATGAAGGAGACCACGCTTGTCATATTAAGGAGGTGTTAGAGACCTTACGAAAGGAGAAACTGTATGCGAAGTTCTCTAAATGTGCCTTCTGGCTACGGGAGGTGCAGTTTTTAGGGCACGTTATAAATTCCGAGGGAGTTATGGTTGATCTAGCAAAAGTCGAGGCAGTTACGCAATGGAATTCCCCGAGGACGCCATCCGAAATCCGTAGTTTCTTGGGATTGGCAGGCTATTATAGAAGGTTCATCAAAGATTTCTCGAAGATAGCTTCCCCATTAACAAGGTTAACGAGGAAGAACGTGGTGTTCGACTGGGGAAAGGGACAGGAAGATGCGTTTCAGGAATTGAAGGATAGATTAACCACAGCTCCGATACTAACCCTACTGGAGGGAGATGAAGACCTAACGGTATACTCCGATGCTTCTTACTACGGGTTAGGCTGTGTGTTGATGCAAAGAGGGAAGGTTATAGCTTATGCATCCAGACAGTTAAAGGACACAGAGGTTAACTATCCAGTTCACGACTTGGAACTTGCCGCAGTAGTGTTCACATTAAAGATCTGGAGACACTATTTGTATGGAACTAAGTGCGCCATATTTACCGACCACAAAAGTCTGAAATATTTCTTTGAGTAGAAGGACCTAAATATGAGACAGAGGAGGTGGTTGGAGTTGATAAAGGATTACGACTGTGAAATCCATTATCACCCGGGTAAGGCGAACGTGGTAGCCGATGCCCTGAGCCGAAAGGAAGGATATGAACCGATCCGGGTGAAGGCGTGCCAACTAGTAGTGACCCCAGATGTTATGAGGATGATAAGCAAAGCTCAAATGGACGCTTTAAAAGAGCAGCAAATCAATAAGGAAAGGATGGTGGGAAAAGTGGATGAATTGATAGAAAACACCTTGGGCGTTAAGACCTTCCATGGCAGGATATGGGTTCCGAAGCATGGTGACTTGCAGGAAAAGATTATGGATGAAGCGCACAAGACCCGCTACTCAATACATCCAGGCGCAAATAAGATGTACCACGATTTGAAGAAAGATTATTGGTGGCCTGGATGAAGAGAGATGTGGTTGCGTATGTAAATAAATGTCTCACGTGCCTACGGGTGAAGGCTGAGCACCAAAGACCTTATGGTTATGTTCAGCCATTAGAAGTGCCAGAGTGGAAGTGGGAACATGTTACCATGGACTTCATCACCAAACTACCCCGCATGACAAAAGGCCGTGACGCGATATGGGTGGTTGTTGATAGACTGACTAAAAGTGCGCATTTCCTGCCAATCAAGGAGGCAATTAGTTCAGAAAAGCTTGCTGAACTATTTATCCGAGAAATTGTGGCGCGACATGGTATGCCCGTATCGATTGTTTCAGATAGGGATACGCGGTTCACCTCAAAGTTTTGGAAAAAGTTCCATGAAGAGATGGGTGCGAGGTTGCATGTTAGTACCGCATACCACCCGCAGACCGATGGGCAATCGGAGAGAACGATCCAGACCCTGGAGGATATGCTTCGGGCATGCGTTATCGAATTTGGTGGTAACTGGGATGATCACTTGCCACTAGCAGAGTTCTCCTATAACAACAGCTACCACGCCAGTATTAAGATGCCCCCATATGAGTTATTGTACGGTCGACGGTGCAGAACTCCTATTTGTTGGGGTGATGTCGGGTAGAAGGAACTAGGGAGCTTGGAAGTCGTGGAAGCCACCACGGAAAGGTTGGAGAAAATTAAGGCGTATATGAAGGCTGCCAAGGATAGACAAAAGTCATACGCCGACAGAAGAAGGAGACCAATAGAGTTCAGTGTGGGCGACAGGGTAATGCTGAAAGTGTCACCATGGAAGGGAATCATCCGATTTAGGAAAAGGGGGAAACTGAGTCCCAGGTTCATCGGACCATTTGAGGTACTAGCACGAGTTGGGGATGTAGCTTACAGGCTAGACCTTCCAGAAGAATTAAGTGGGATTCACCCTACCTTTCATGTGTCGCACTTAAGAAAATGTTTAGCACCAAATGAGGTAGTCGTACCTCTAGATGACATCGAGGTGGATGAGAAGCTGAACTATGTAGAACAACCAGTGGTTATACTGGACCGGAAGGAGAAACAATTGAGAAATAAAGTAGTCAAGCAAGTCAAGGTACAATGGAAACATCGAAAGGGGTCGGATGCCACCTGGGAATCCGAGGAGGAAATGAGACGTCAATACCCCGATCTGTTTAACGACGAAGCAGGTTTCGAGGACGAAACCTAAATAAGGGGGGAGACTTGTAACGCCCCGAAATTTCCTGAAACGAGCCATTTAATAATAATGGGCTTTTAAGGGTTAATTTAAGAAATAAAGGGGTAAATTAGTGGGCTATGGATCAAATTAGCCTTAATGGGCTAGACTTGATGGGTTTAAGGGCCCTAATCAGCCCTTAAACATGCATGAGCAGCTCCATCTTCCACCATTTCAAACCCTAGCCACCAAATTCGTAGAGAGAGAAAGTAGAGAGAGAAAGTGAAGAATTTCAAGATTTGGAGCTTGGAGGTTTGAAGGATTGAAGTTCTGGTGGATTGGAGCATCAAAACACAAGGAAAGAGCAACAAAACGAGGTAAGAATCGGCCCCTAAGGCCTTCTATAGATCAAACCCGGATTCTAGGGTTTTGGGGTTTTTGAAAAGTTTAAAGAAACACATAAAGGTCGAATTTTTACGTATGAAAACGTGTAAAAAGCTTAGATTTGGTTTCATGGAAGGTAAACCAAGGATTTGGACGTAAAAAGTTAAGATTTTGGGTTAAAAATGGGCTGGATCTGAGTTTCTGTTCATCCAGCGAAACTGGACCCCGATCCAGCGAATTTAAACATTTAACCAGCGAAACTGTGAACTCATTCAGCGAGACTAGGAGAAATTTCAGCGAAACTACAGTTTCGCTCAGGCGAAACTACAGTTTCGCCGGTAATCTCGCTAAGACCCAGACTGACCTATAGACTCTGCGAGACTAGGGAATTCCAACGAAAGTTGGGCGCTCAAGACAGCGAATCTGCCTAGCGAAACTAGCAGAAGTGCTGCCCAGCGAAACTGTCAGCGAAAGTGCAGTTTCGCTGTAGCGAAACTATGGGCGAAACTATGAAGAAAATGACGTTTTTGCATGTTAACTTTCGTGCAGCTAGAGTATTCAGGCTATAGCCTAAGTGACTTAGAATTTAAGCTACTTGGACGAGTTCAGGTGAGTTCTAGATCCCTATTTTATACATGCTTTAAATATTTTGGGGCGGTATGCATACTAATATATATACCTTTTTATGACCAGTTCTTTTAGAGTAAAGTTTTACTTACTATCTTATATGGGAAACGGGATTTTCTAACGAATTGATAACGTGTTTTTCCTTATTGAGATATAACCTTGTAGTGATGGATTGCCTTCGAGATGTGTTGTGTTATATTATGTATATATAACTTAAATAAGAAAGTGAAACGTAAAAAAGGTTATGTGGCCCATAACGTGTACCTGGATAAAGTAAAGTCTTGCAAGTAAAGTCCTGCAGGCAAGGGATAAAGTAAAGACTTGCAAGCAATGGCAAAAGGAGGGTTGCATTTGTTGTGCCCTCACCCGGATAAAGTAATGCTCGAACAGGCAGGTCTGTAAGCCCTGAATTGGCATGACATTAATGGCCCGATCGAGTACGACTGTAAGCCCTTAATTGGCGTGTCGGTAAAGTCCTAGGCGAGCCTAGGCACCGATTGTGACAGAGAATTGACGGATAAAGAAAAGTAATAAATAACGAGAAATGAAAAAAATGATAAAGTATCGATAAAGTGATAGCCTGTATGTATTGATGCTTGATTGACGAGAACTATTTTCAACCGCTAAAGCTAATACCTTTACAAAAAGTTATTTACAAAGAAAACCTAGAATTCACTCAGCGAAGCTGACTTTTGTATGCATATCAGTTGATAGGTAAGAGTTAGAGCGACGGAATAGAGGCATGGGACTGAAGCTTCTTGGCACTAGAAGACTGGCATCCTGAATGAAGAAAGCTAAACAAGAACCCCTAAATAGTTTTGTGGATTAAAGACAATGTTTATATTTTACTTGTAATGAATTGAAATGACAGTAACTTTCCGCTGCAATATATATATCTTATATGTATATGAGTAAATGATCTTTTTAAATCGATGTTTTGCTGTGAATGACCAACTGTGAGGCTTCCCTGAGAAAGGTGGGCCTTACACAACTATCATGCATACAAAAAGTCAGCGATGCTGAGTGAGTTCTAGTTTTCATAATAAAATACTTTACTTCATTTAAAAACTAGTCTTTTCATTCAGCTATGGACATACATCATACGTACATTCATTCTATATTCTTCATTCATTTCGTTCTTTTATTTACTTTCCTATTCATACTTTCGTTTATACTTTTCACTGACTTGTACTTTCTTCTCTCTTACTTTCTTTCTTTTCATACTTTACATTCGTCAGTTGTCATACATCACACATACGTACTGATAATAATAATTATTATTATCTTCATCATTATTCGTTCATTCATTCATTTCTTCGCTCATTACTCATCATTACTCAAATCTTGTCTCATGCGATATCCCCGACTCATGTCGAAAGCTGATGCTGTGCCGGGGCCTGTAGACAAACCCCCGACTCATGTCCAAAGACTGACACAACACCGGGATACGCGACAAAGATCCCCTTTATGTCAATCACAGGGATTGAACTCTATCTGAGTCTTTTGTGACAACAGGGTCGCTCACCTCATTGTCAATCTTAATGATTGAACTTTATCCGAGTCTGTAGCAACACAAAGTCGCTCACCTCATTATCTTATCTCATGCAATACCCCCGACTCATGTCCAAAGACTGATACTGTGCCGGGGCCTGATAAACAAACCCCCGACTCATGTCCGAAGACTGACATAGTACTGGGGTACGCGGCACGGATCTCATCATCCGTCACTTCTATACTCATCTTTCGTTATCTCACCTGTTCGTTCGCTTCGCACTTTATCATTATCTTTCACTTCGTTACATAATACTTTACGTTCATTCATTTGTTCACTTTAGTTATTAAATCATACATCCTACCACGTAAAGCGTATTACATAACTTAATACATACGTTTTGAAAGCTCTTTAACGAAGAAAGATAACATATCACTCATACACATACACATCGTAATTTCAAGACATCACCATGCACACATCAAGCATAAGCCATCACATCATAACAGGGCCTATCTCCCTATTCTAACACTTAAAACCACTTAGAAAATCCTAAGTTTGAAATGGGTGCATGCGACTTTTCAGGCGTATGAGCATAAAAATTCTAAGTGTAAAACAGTCTAGGCGCATTGGCACTATTTGGGCGCATGAGCCCTGTTTGGGCGCTTCACCACTATGCAGGCGCGCGCATGGCGCCTGTTCAGTCGCATCAACATTTAGCCGTTTTAACAACTTGGGCGCATGGGAACTATTTGGGCACCTGGGAACTATTTGGGCGCATGGCCCAACACTTGGACTCCTGAGCAAATCCTGGGCGCATGGTAACACTGTTTAGGCGCATGGCCCACTCTTGGGCGCATGGCCAACACTTAGGAGCATGGCCCATCATGTTGGGCGCATAGGACCATTATGAATTATTTCTAACACATCCCAAGCACAGATCTAACATACTAAGGCTCTTAAACATTCTAACATCCATTTCTTGACCATAATCCAACTCTAAAACATACATACACATATTATTTTCAAACATAAAGCTGTAAACCCATGGTTACTTTTAAAACCTTTTGTTTAGTATACATAATAGCCCCAAACACTTCAAAATCAGTAAAAAGGGGTTCTAGAAACTCACCTTGAAGCAGATCTTCAAACTAAACACTTCCACTAGCAAATTCAACTCCAAAATCCCAAAACAACTCTAAAACATTAAGAATCTTAGTCAAGAGATTGTGAATTCAGTTAGAACCGAACAACATCATGAAAAACTTACCTTTTACAGCTTCTTCTTCCTTTCTCTCTCTAAAAACAAGAGCTTTCTCTCTCTTCTTTCTTCCTTTCAGTCGAAATGAAGATGTGAAGAAGGGGTGGGCGGCCATGCCCCTTTAAACCTTAAAATAATAAGGTTTTGTACTTTGTACACTTTATCCACCTTCACTTGTGCCCATTATCTATTCTTTCTATTTAGTTTTGTTTTCCTTTCCTTTAAATAAAATTTTGGGGTGTTACAAGTTGCTAGTACTGAGAATGTCTAGATGACCGCTTAGGACAGTGGTAACATCTCTGAGACTGAATCTACAAAAACGTTTCCTATTGATGACTCTGAAAGAGACATCACTACGCAGAGGAAACCAGGGTGCCAAGAAACCACAACTGATGGTGAGCATGAACATACAAGGTATGTTATCTTATCTTCCCGTGATTCTTTTAAAAAAGATGAGAGAAGTATGCAACTCATAATCAGAGACCTACTTTCCAAAGTCTCAAACCTTGAATCAACAGTTAAGACTTTAGAAGACAGGTCTGCCACTTAACAACTTAAGATTGAATATCTCAAGGCTCAACTAGCTGACACACAGACTGAGAGATCTGTTAGGCATGTACCAATTCAAGTCTCTATGACTTCTTCCTCTAGCCCATCAGGCTCTCAAGATGATGCTACCAAAAGAAGGAGAATGATCAGAGTGAAACTCATACAGAGCAAATATTGGCTCTCACAATCCTCTCTTTAAAATATCCTGCTCAACAAGCAATTGTTTTCCCTGAACCACCTCCAATCATACTTCAAGTGGACCAAAGAATGTTCATGGATCTTCACATATTCCTAACTACATTCTTAATGAACTCTTCACTTGAACAACCAAGTCCAGATGTTGTTATGGCTTACTTTGGAGCAGGGGAACTTTAAAGGTTGAATGCACCTCCTACCACTAAAGAAGGAGTTAGTCAACCTAAGGTCCATATTGAACCTAAGATTGATTTCGAAGGGGATATAGGGACTGATGGCCCAACAACTGAATCAGTGTAATCCCTCCAACCTCCGAAGCTGAAGTCCAAGCTATGGAAGGACTATCTTCTTTGTCTAATGATCTAATTATCACAGAGGTAATTCTTAAACTAGCCTCTTAGATAAATAATGAAGACTATCTCAAAACTCCTCCTGCTCAATCACCTTCATCAGTATAAGCTCATATCTCTACTCACCAGCCTGAATCCTCTACAATAGAGTCTCCAAAAACTCAAGTTTCTAAAGACATCAAAGGTAAAAGAAAGATGACTGTGGAAGAATTGTTAGAGGAGGAAAGGATGGAGAAGCTTAAGTGGAAAGGTAGACTTCCCACTGGAAAGCTACTAGCTATAAGTAGCAAAGCAGCTATGGCAGCCTAGGAGACTATCAATAACATAAAGAGAGTGGAGATTAATGATAATCTTGTCAATCTGGGTGTAGCAAATGAAGATGTGCTCCTCTTAACACTTGAGGAGCTGGTAGAGTTAGAAAAGGCAACCCTACTGCAAAAAGAACAAGATGAAGCAGCAAGGTTGGCCTTAGAAGAGGAGGAGAAGAGGAAGCTGAGCAACAACTGAGATCCGAAAGGGTAGCCTTCTTAAGTTCTAGGGGCTACTCCTTTGAATAACTAGCTCCTCATGACAATGACATGATCTTGTGGCTTTTCAATAAAGAACAAGATCAAATGGACAAGGAGAGGAGAAAGGCTGCTAGGGAAATGCTCAGAGCAAAGAAAAAGAAGGAAAAAGAAGCCCAACTTGTCACAGCCAAGATGATGGGAGACAGAGCATGGATGAAAGCATATCTTAGAGCCCATGGCTTCTCTGGCAGGCAAGTTGGTCCCATGTCTAATAAGACCCTGCAACGACATGTCAGTGACATCAAAGCTAACATTCACCCAGGAAGAAGGAAGGAGGTTTACCCAGGTTCTTAGAGGATGACACCCAAACCTATACCTCAACTCCAAACTAAACTAGAGTCATCAACCTTTCCTTTCTAATAAAAACTGAACCAACCACTGAACCCTACACTCTTGAACCTATACCATCAGCCATACCATCATCACCCATTGCTTCACAACAACCACCTCCACTACCCATCTTAAAACCTATAAAACTACCCAGAACTCAACTCTCCTCTACCCAAAAATCAACCACCCTCTTGTCATCCAAGCCAACCTCTAAGTCAAGTAAACCTCTGACCTTAGAGGAATTCAAGGAAATCAAGAAAAAGCTCATCAACTGTACTACTCTGAGCAAAATTTCTTGTGAAGAGGAATCCATCAAGCTAATATTTGTTGATGGATCCTCCAGTTCCCTCACAAGAGAGAAATCTCTTGATCTGCCTAGGGGAACCCTAAATCAGGCACTTCAGCTTTTGGCAGCCAACTCTGATTCTCTCAATGAAGAGGAGAAGATGCTAAGGAGAAGAATGGTAATTCTCTTAGACACCAGGAAGGGGAACAAGCTGCCAAATCAACCCCTCATTCTTAGGATAAAAATTGTCCGATGGAGATTAGAGTACTCTTCTCATAACTTTGTTGTGGAAAGAGAGAATAGCAAAGTCAACAGACTTAACACTCCATCTCTGCTTCACTTAAGCAGATTTGACATCGCTGAGTTAGCAAAGAAGCCATTCTCCAACACATCTAACTCTCAGACTGCTGCTTACATCCAAAATCATCTGAGCAGCCTTCACCTTACTGAGTTAACTGTAGAAGGAAGGATTGAAGATGAGAGAGCAGGTTAAAAAGGAAGGAACAATCAAAAGGAAGACTTTTCTTCAAATGATTAAAGGTCCTGACTTGGAACCTGCAGTTAAATGGGACTATGACTATAACTTCCATCAATTATCTCTCTTCCGAGGGCCATAACAAAGGGTACATATGATCCAAGATAATAGTCTGGACTTACTATCAACAAAGGATATATACCAACTACTTAGCACCACTTCTGGAATAAGGAGACAAACAAATATCTGCTCTCCTTGGTGCTGAGAGTTTTAAGAAGTAGAAAACAATGAGGTTTTGGTAGCATCAGCCTAGGGGGAGTTTGTTGGATATATGAGGCTGGTGCAACCAAAACTACACTTAGAACAATTTTGGTGCAACTGTGAAGGACTTCTGAAGATAAAGGCTACACTTCTGAAGATTAAAGATAAAAGAACTTCCAAAGAGGAATCATGTCTTCCAAAGACATAGTCATCTCTCTTCCGAACTATCAACACTTAAGAAGATTTCAAGACAATGACTTCCAAAGCATAGAGTCTTGAAGACCAGCGAAAGTCTCGGAAGAAGTAAATTCTTCTGTAGCCAGTTAACCTTCGGAAGCACTTACTATGAACCAGTGGATATTAGTATGGTCCCTCTGACAAGCCGCTGTAACTTCTGAGACGTTGTATGGTGTTTTCTCATGCCCATGTAGTTGACCATACTTTAGTTAACTGTTTGTTCCTTATCAGTTAGTACAGTTACTAACTTTAGTTGGTAAACAAAAAGGTAAGTCATGGACATGCCATGACTACCTTATCTAGGATATTATTTTATTCTAGAAACCTTACTTCTAGCAATATAGTATTTGTCTAGTAAGTAAGTTTTCAGTTGGTTGTCTTTTGGATAGCCGGTTGTAGATAGTAGTATATATAGTTCTCATTCTAAGCTCATAAGAGCATGCTTATAAGAGTCTTGTAAACTTTGAGTTGAGAATTAATATATACAAGTATGTTAAAAACTATTTCTTATATCTTGCTTACTTAGTAAATTATTATCAAGTTTTAGAGGATTCTACTTCATCATTTAGAGAGCAACTTAGTGAGTTAAAGAGAGAACACTTATCTTGAGTGACTTGTATTAATCCTGCATATTGCATTAACCAGATTCACCCTGAACATATGCGATATGACAAATAAATAATGCTAATTATAATAACACTAGTTTGATAACTCAATAGTTGAAATCCATTAGATGATTTAAGACTTGATGAACGGAGTTTGTTAAAGATTAGAATTTGAAAGTAGTGCATCATATGTTCAGAAAATAATCATGTTTTGTGTATTAATGATGGAACTGCATAAACTAAGGTGTTTGTTTTTTCTGTAGCAAAATATCTGCAGTATGCGGACCACATCTGCAGACATCTGCAGGAGAAGAGGTGGACCAAACATCTGCATTCTGCAAGAAGAAGATTGCATGTTTTTTAACATCTGCAGACTACTAAAATCAACTGGTGATGGTATACGGCGGTGCTAGATGGTGGTGTAGATGGTGGTGGTAATGGTAGATGGCAGGTGGTGATGGGCGGGGGGTGGTGGTGGTGGCGGCGGACGATGGGTGGAGGCGGACGATGTTGGAGGCTCGAACGGTGGTGGAGGTGGACGGTGGTGGTGGATGGTGGGTGGTGGTGGTGGTGGTGGACAATGGGCGGGGTGGTGTGGGTGGAGGCGGGCGGTGGTGGAGGCTCGAACGGTGGTGGAGGTGGACGGTGGCGGTGGTGGTGGTGGGTGGTGGTGCGGGCGGTGGTGGCGGCGGGCGGTGGTGGTGGCGGGAGGTGGTGGCGGCGGGAGGTGGTGGCGGCGGGAGGTGGTGGCGGCGGGAGGTGGTGGGGCGGGCGGTGGTGGGGCGGGCGGTGGTGGCGGCGGGAGGCGGTGGTGGCGGCGGGGTGGTGGCGGTGGCGGCGGGTGGTGGCGGCGGCGGCGGGTGGTGGCGGCGGCGGCGGTGGGCGGGCGGCGGACGGTGGTGGCGGCGGCGGAGGTGGTGGCGGCGGAGGACGGTGGTGGCGGCGGAGGACGGTGGTGGCGGCGGCGGACGGTGGTGGCGGCGGCGGACGGTGGTGGCGGCGGAGGACGGTGGTGGCGGCGGAGGACGGTGGTGGCGGCGGCGGACGGTGGTGGCGGCGGCGGACGGTGGTGGCGGCGGCGGACGGTGGTGGCGGCGGCGGACGGTGGTGGCGGCGGCGGACGGTGGTGGCGGCGGCGGACGGTGGTGGCGGCGGCGGACGGTGGTGGCGGCGGCGGACGGTGGTGGCGGCGGCGGACGGTGGTGGCGGCGGCGGACGGTGGTGGCGATGGCGGACGGTGGTGGCGGCGGCGGACGGTGGTGGTGGTGGCGGACGGTGGTAGTGTAGGTGGACGGTGGTGGGGGACATGGGTGGTGGTGGGTGATGATATTTAATCCTCTGCAGACTTTAGAAGACTTTAAAGTGATTGTGCCAAGTCTGCACCATGTAGACCTCGCGTAGACCTTTTTTAATGAAAAATCTTCAAAAAACAACAATCTGCGGACCTTAACATCTGCGCATGGTCTGCTCGGCGCAAACAAAAGAGATCAGAAGTGCTTCTCAGAAAAAACAAACAACCCCTAACAAATTAGATATTGCAGAAATTGCAAAAACTGAAAAAATAGAGTAAAATTGTGGCTTACAAGTCACCAAAATCAGACGAGTTGGACCTATATTTGAGCATCCAAATCACAAACCAATCAGCCAATTTGATCATCTAAATCAAAACAACAAAAGCTAATGAGATATTTCCTGATTAAACCAAATCATAATCTTAAAACTAATGATGGCAGACCTAATGGGAGTCGCATACATGATGGAAATCATTGGAATCAAGATGAGAATAAGGTCAATCAAACTACTGAGTATGATACAAAGACAATGGGCGGTGGGAGAGATTTTGGCGAATCCAATCGTCATATGATCTGCTGTGCAAGGATCAAGCAAATTAAAAGGTAAAAAATAAAAAAAAATTGGTTTATTTGGTAATAATTTTGAAACTACACTTTTTTAGTAATTTTTTTTACAATTATACTTATTTGGTAAAAACTCTTTAATTTATAGATACTAATCATATTTTTATAGCTAAATACTATTTAAATTAAATATTATTTTATTTAACTACTATATTTATACTACTATATAATATATATCTTTGGATAAGATGTAATTTTACCAAGCATACAAATTTTGAAGCAACATGTACAAAGGAGTGCAAGTATTTAAGATGTGTAGAATACGGAATTGATTAAAATTTTAAGACATTTATGGGCAATATGGTAAATTTATCCATTAAATTTTATATACCTTGATATTTTTATCATTATTTATTTCATGTAGTTAATAAACATTATTAATACATTATTTGATAATATGATATTATTTAATTTTTTTATTAAAATTTTATTTTGTTTATGATACTGTAAATTGACATTTAAATTTATATTTACTAATTATATTTTTATAACTGCATACTATTTATTTAAGTATTATTTTATTTAAATATTTAAGTATATAACTTATATCTATATATCTTCATATTTATAATAACTCTGATAATAATACTATTTTTCTAGGGGAATATTTTGAGTTTAATAATTTTAATACTTATCTATATCTTTAATAATAAAAGTGAAAAAATGATAGAGTGATAATTTTACATATAGATTAAAGACACTCATATGAAGAGTCATGCTTAAATTTTAAAAAAGTAACTATTTTATTCATTTCTTTCTTACAATAAAGTATAACATATGATGTTTATCATACAAATGATAAAACGTATACATGTGGCCAAATAAAACCACCATTTACTTTCAATGTCATTTTTTCATTGCGATTGAACACTGATACCTCTTTCTAGTTCCCTTGCTGGGTTTTAACATCTCAATAACAATAAAGATGATAATTTGTTGTGATAATTTCACCATTAATTTTCTGCGGTATATGCAAATCACCACCGAAAACTGCCTCTGATGATAATAAAACTGTAATCTATATTTATAAAACGAAATCCCCCTAAATCTAGGTAATAAGTGATTTCTGAACAAAAATACCACTAATACTTTTACTAATTTTGTTTGATAATATAGTTGTATTAAATACTTTTGTAATATACGTACCGAGCAGATACTGACTAAAATCGAATTCCCAAAAAATAGGCAACAGCCGTACAACGCACGTGTATTTCCACTAGTATTATATATAAACATTTGATATGGATATATTTATAATTTTGCATAAAGTGTAAGACAGCTAAAACATGTTTTTAAACACGGAGTACAAGTGTTTAATGCAATAATTCCTAATTTAGACCGTTTAATAAACTTCCCTTCATTAATACATTATTTAATATACATTAGATTATTTAATTTAATTCATTGAGTATTATTATTTTTATTATATTTTAAATTAATATTTAAATCTACATTTACTTTTTACATACTTTATAACTAAATGCAATTTTTATCAAATATTATTTTATTTAAATACTTAACTTTATAATCATTATACTATTAAGTTAAGTTAAACTTAAATTTAATCTCCTAAACTTTAAAAAAAATTATTTTATTTGCTTTTAACCAATTTACAATATAACACATTAACTTTAACAAGATTACCATTTAAATATTTGCTATTCTTTTCTTTTGTTTCGAGTATTCATTTTTTAACAATATCTCTTTTTGTTATATTTTTTATCAGCGTTTTACGTGTATATTTTTACAGTTATTTAATACTAACGTATAAATTATTAAAATTAACATTTTTAAATTTTATAATCGCATGCATAACACGGGTCGCTGTAATGGTAAGTAAAAATAAGAGTAAACTTCACTTTTGCTCCCTGTGGTTTGGTCAAAATAACGGTTTTCCTCCAAACGTTTCAAAATCGCGATTTTACTCTTGGTAGTTTGCGATCAGTTTCAATTAACTCCAACCTATTAACACAGTTAAATAATTTGTTAGTTACAAGGGTATTTTCGTCATTTAACTTGTAGGAGCTAATAATGTAAATTGATAAAAGTTCTATATACAAATTTAAAAATAATAATCACCCATCATCTTCATCTTCCACACCCCACATCCCACTCATCTTCATCCTTCAAACTCCGGCATGCATAACCGCCGCTGCCCGCCACTACCACCACCACCACCACCATCCTCTATTATTCTCTGCCGTCACCAATAACCTAACCCACCACACCATATCTATCAAATGAAGCCAAATCGACACCACCACCGCACCACCACCACCGCACAACCACCGTCGACTCCTCCGGCCGAATCAACACCACCACCGCACTACCCTTTTTTGAAAACCTGATTTACTCTCGTCATCGCCTAGAGCACTAAATCAGCCTTCACCACACTGCCACGACACCGCCGGCGCCCACCACCACCACCATTGCCCTCTCTCTCTCTCAAGATCTTAAAATGGTTGATTTTAGATCTGGTTGATTCCAGATCTAGTTGGGCTATAGGATTCAATTAAAGGTTCTTTTTGGGTTGATTGAGATTTCCAAAAAGACTAATCTCAATTTCTTTTGGAAATCCGTTTATGCAATGTTCTGTTTGGGGGTTCTTGGTCGCGGGTAGAAGGGTAGCGATGGTGGTTTGTTGGAGGTGACGGAGGTGGTCTTGGGGAGCAGTGGTGGTGGTGGTGGTGGAGCGGTGGTGTTTGGGGCGCGGTGTTGTGGTGGCACCGGTGGTGAGATGCTGGCACTGTAGAGGTTGTGTAGGAGTTGTAGCGGTGGTGGTGGTTATGCTGGTGTTATGGCGTTGGCGGTGGCGGTGGTGGTGCCGGAGGGAGGGTTACAGCAGGAAGGGAGGGGCGGTAGTGGGGGTGGTCAGGGATAAGGTTGTGGTGAAACCAGGTGTAGGTAGGATTTTAATTTACAAAATTAGTCCTAAGAAATTTACAAAAATAGTCCTTATCAGTAAAAAGACGAAAATGCCCTTCTAATTAACGGAACTATTTAACAGAGTTAGTGCATTGGAGTTAAACTGAGATAAATTGAAAACCACCAGGAGTAAAATCACGATTTTAAAATGTTTAAAGAAAAACCGTTATTTTGATCAAACGAGAGCAAAAGTGAAGCTTACTCTAAAAAATAAAGTTGTTTAAAAAACAAAACATATTTAACAAACATTTGATGGATGTGTTATTATTATCTGTCAATAAAACTCTTTTGCCTGTTTGTGGCCCTGTTTTCGGTTCATCACTTCGTCACATCTTCATCATGAAATCGGCTCCAATAGCCAAATCCTTCATCCCAAATCCAATCAGACCCCCCAAAATCTCCCAAATCACATCTCCTTCATTCACCCAACACATCAAACACAAAACCCCCATAAACTCCTCCAAAAATGACCCACAATTCATCGAAAAACCCTCAATGTCTGACATACTTGAATCTTCGAAAGCACAAAACCTTGAGCTCCAGCTGCAAACCACAGGACCCTTCTTCAGAATCACCGCAAAGAGCTTGGAGACGAACAAGGTGCTCGGAAAAGCAGAGGGAATGATTCGGGTGTGGTGGAAGAAGGGGAAGATTCTGCATTTGGATTCGATTCGGTTGACCCGAGAGACGTTGGGTATGGATAGATCCGTATTTGGAATCGGGTTGTTTATTGGGGCCGTGATGATCCGATATGGGTATGATTGTGGGTGTAAAACTGCAGAGTTGCTTGCTATTAATGACTCTGATCTTTACCATACTAAGGTTTTTGCTTTTTACTCTTCTCTGTTTTGTTTGTGTACCCATGGGTCGGGTTTTGAAACTATTTAACGGGTCGTGTTTGATTAGCGGTCATGTTCAGGTTGACATGTTAAGTATTATTTATTAAACAGATGACCCATTTGACTCATTTGTTACAACTTACAACCTTTCAACACATTTGATATGTTTACAGGTTGATTGGTATTGGATATTAGGTTTATTAGTATGAGTTTGTATGCTCATCCGATAATTACAACTTAGTCATATCATTTGACTTATGTTTGGGTCACGTGATTTTAGGCGTCTTTGAGTTAGGGATTATGTTTTCTGCGTGAATAAATATACAGGTCATATTTCAATTCACGATTCAGTCTGGTAAAACATACGATTGATACTCCTGATTAACAATGAAATAGGTTATTAAAGTTATTAAAAATGTAGCTATGATTGGAAGCTTGTGGCAAAATGCCAAAATGTGTTCGTTTCTCGTCGTGATCAAAGAATTTTATTGTATTTTGTTCCACAAAGTTTTTGTATTTTGCTCGTGATAAAATGCATTGTTAGTTTGTGTATCTAATCAAATGTTGAATGATCTTGCTTGCAGCTTGTGAAGTTTTATAGAAGAATAGGTTTTGAAACGGTTTATGAGGTGACGGGCTCATCGATAGCGGATCTTGCCCACATGTTAGTATGGGGTGGCGTTGGCACACGCATGGATGCTAATGTTGAGCGTCTCCTCCTAAAGTGGTGTACGCGATTCACCACTCACAAAGGTTCAAATTCATAACAAATTTGTATCGCTCTAGTAAAAATGATGATTTCAGTTGGTTAAAGTTGTATAAAGATGTGACAACGCTGTTAGCTTGTTAAATTTTGCCTATGATTCTTATACTAGCAATCGATTAAAAATAAGTGGCATGGTTATTTGACCCGACACATGGGTCAAACGTTAATGTGTGCACAAGGTTTGAGTCCAAACTGAAATTTCGATTTTAAGAAACCGATCGGTTTCGGTCTTAAGTATGGGCTCTGTGAATCCAAGGATCGTTCAGAGAATTATCAGCTTAGTTATTAACAAAACAATGATCGCGAAATTACCATCGTTTGTTGTTTGATTAATTGAATAAATATGAATAAACAAACAAATATATGTCGTGAAGAACAAATTTAATACTCAAACTAACGAAGAACAAACTTAATACTCAAACTAACGAAGAACAATTGAATAACAATTGAAGAACACACATAAATATATAAAATGTTTTTTTATTAATTATTGACTAATGATTACAATAATCAATGAATGATCTTGTTAATGCTAGGGTTCTAATGCTATATTGATGCATATGAATTGATATGAAGGCGATTGCGGCTGCTAGGGTTTGATTGCAATCGAGATCTCTGTAATTGTGTACCTAAGCCTTGTATTTATAGGTTTAGGGTTTACTGATTTGAAAACTATAACTTTCTTATTAGCGTAAGGTAGTTACTCGGAGAATATTCTCATGTGTCATTCTCTGACTAAAGTATAAGTCATCTGTAGATGTTACTTTTTTACTTTAGAGTTTTCAGTTGACTTGACGTACTTGAAAGTACGTCAAGTTGATCTTCCGCAACTACTTTGTCTTCCGCAGGAATTATTGTTCTTCCACAGGAGCCCTTGTCTTCCGCAGGAGATTTCCTTTTTCGCAGGAGATTTCCTCTTCCGCAGGAGCACTTGTCTTTCGTAGGAGATTTCCTCTTCCGTAAGAGCACTTGTCTTCCGCAGGAAGTCAGTCCTTCTTTGAGGATCTACGGAGGAACATTTTGTTTATCCGTAGATGTTTCCAACACCTAGTCAGTTTCTTAAAATTGACTAATACAAATGATTTTCCTGCAACATACATATAAAGCAACACTGAATATATGGGTTAACCTATAAACATATATTGCATTCATAATGATGAAAGGTTACAAAAGTTATTACAATGATTGATTCAAGAAACTAAACCTATACAAAGCCCTAGACCTAACAATACTCCCCCTTAGGTTTAGCTTCTTCTAATCAATGCCTTAGGCTTAGCTTCTTCTAATCAATGCCTTAGGCTTTGTATCTCTTTAACTCTCGACACAATCTTTTTATTAAAGTATGATACTGCATCCTTTTGATCATCGTACTTGTACGTGATCTTCATTCTGCTCATCTTATTCAGGGTATCATACTTGATTTCAAGGATGTCTTCTTCAGTTGTTAGGGTTGCAACAACACTGTTGTTATTGACAATCTCCAACTCATCCTCTTCAGAGATTCTTAGCTCTGTAATAGAAGGTAAATCAGATCCCATGAGCCAGCCTGCCTTAAATTTTCTTCTTTTACTGGCTGTGGCATTCAACTTGTCTATTACTTGAATCATATGCACACATAGACATAGGTCGTTTTGTGCATGTTGATTGTTGAGCTTTGAGAATAATTTATCATACAGATAGGCTGTGTAGCTAGAATACAGGAGCTTCATTTCCAGTGGATCAAAACTTATGCTCGATGCCTCCTTCCCATCTGTAGTTCTTTTAAGTACCAGTTCTTTTGATCTCTCAACATATCCCCAATGTGTGATTCGATGAGTGAACTGATTTGCATCAAATCTCTTTGTAAGTATAGTTCTTTTGTTTGCATGCCTAACCCTGATCAAGAACTCATCTTCTATAGGGTGTGAGGAGTTGGCCTGTGTCCTTCTTTACCTTTCTTTTCTTCTCATATGCTCCTCGTCTTCTTTTTTTTCTTCTTTAAGTACATTATCCTTGAACTTTGATAGCAACTTACCAATCATACCTGAGAAATCTCTTTCCCTTGGGTGTATTGGATAGTTGATGATTGGTAAGCTCTGCAGTTGTTTGATGTCGGCATCTGAGAGTGACATGACTAGTTCAATCAGAGGAATTTATTGTATCATCCCAGATGCCCTTTTGATGATAGCACTATCTCAATCAGCATCATATTTCCAAACAATGATATGTAAGTCTTCAACTAAATTGGGAGTAGTGATGTGATCGAAAAGCTGAAATGAGGTTGACTTTTGTTCAGTCACTTCTCTCACAGTTGTTCCAAGATGTCACACCTTATTTGGAAGAACCTTCCTGGGTTCCCTGATCAGCTTCTCCTTCTCCTTATGCATGTCTTTGCTCTCAACTATAGTGGACTCAGCTAGAGTTGTTGTTTGAGCTAGACTTAGATTCTTGACATCTGTTCTGAATCTCACTCCAGTCTGCAGCTCTATCTTCATCACATACTCCATCATCTGTCTCAGCTCTTTGACACCCCTGTCTCTTAATTCATAATATTTGTGGTTGTGATTTTGCAACCAACAAATTAGGTTGTTCCTGTTGAGCTTCTTGTTGTCACAGTGACCCAGTTCCTTCTTTAGCTATTCTTGAGCTTAGAATTTGATGAAGGTATCATAGTTGCATTCTGGGATCATAAAGCTGGCCACAGTGAAATCCTTAATCGTTTGCTTCAGCTCACCAGTATTCATCCTTTCTATCATGTCAAATGGAAACCCTTTATTGATGAGTTCCATGAACATGCTAGATTCGGGTCTTTCTTCAAGTATATCTTGAGTAGTGAGCATTTCAGTGGCTTTAGGAGTCTTTTCATTGATCAGCTCCTCCCAGTCAGCGTCACTATCCTCTTTTTCTTCATTTTGTTTTAATGTCATCGGGTTGACTGATGGGGTATGCTCAGGTGAGATTACTTTTTTTTCTTTGGTGAGTCTTCGACATCAATCACCTCCTTCTCTATCTTAACTAAATACCTCATCTTCCTATTATAACATATAAGAAGGGCCTGATGATGTAATTGAACATCCCTAGATGAAGATTGGTCAGCATGTAGTACAAGTTTAGAAGATTGTGCAGATTTAAGCTCATTGATTTTCTTTCTCAATCTCTCAATCTCATCATCTTTAGCTGTTAGAAGTTCAGCTTGCTTAGAGATGATGATTTGTGCATTTTCATCTCTAAGACAATCTGTTCCTTCTCTGTTTTCTCTTTTTGTATTTGCTCTTTCAACTCTCTTACCGGTTCATGTAAGGCATTTATCACTTCACGATCAGTTTGAGCATCATCTCTCAATCTTCTGATTCACCCTTCTTGTAGAGTTAAGATGGCATCCTTTTCCTTCATTTCCTCTTCCATCTTCCTCAGTCTCTCCTTTCTCTTGTTGGATTTGATGGTCAGTTTGTTGTATTTTGCTACAAGGAAACTCTTACTGACATCAATATCTTCATCGTCTAGGTCATCTTCATGATAAGCAATGATGTCAACAAACTGATCTTCACCTTCATTCTCAGCCTTATGATGATGCACTACCTGGTCTACCTTTTGTTCTTTCTCATTCTCAGCCTCTAAGTGCACTTATTCAGTGGCTTCACCATGTACTTCATCAAACTCTTCTTCTTTGATCACCAATTTAGTAGGAGTGTTACTCCCAGAAGCTAGGTTAGCTTCAATCATAGGTGAGTTTGAGCTTTGAGGTTGGTCTTAGTGGGATAACGGTAGTGTGGGAGAGATGTTCTGGTTGAGTGGAGTTGGTGGATGTCTTTTTATAGGGGAGAGGATGATTAGGATTGATTGGGAGAGACGGGTTGTATGTTTTGTGTTTGTAGGGATGGTTGTTGTTTAGTTGGTGAAGTTTGTTGAGCAGGTGATGATGGAGGTTGATTAACCATAGGAGATTGAGGTGGTGAATGTGAACCTTGCTCAGTTTGAGCAGGAGATTCTTCAGCTTGTTCTTCTTCTTCTAGGAATACTAACTCTTGTGGTATTTCAGCATTGGCATCCACAACATGAAGGAACATCTCCATTTCTTCCCCTTAATATCTACCACTGATCTTGTTCAACACAGATCGTCCCAAACGTGCTTGACACACACTTCACCTTCCCCCTCTGTCTGTTGCAGGGAGTTATTGATAATCAGCTGAAGAAATCTTGGGAACATGTACATCTTGTCAGTCTTTTGTACTTCGACGTGATCACATAAGCATCCAAGAATGTACTTAGAATAGTTGTACGTTCTTTCTTCAAATATTCCAATGATCCCAGAGGCGATGTGCCTTGAGAATCTATCCAAACCAGGCTTTCTATTTTACATACATTTCAGATATGTGTGACACATGAATCTGTAGGACTTGCACAATCTTCCCTTCTTGATCTCACAATTCCTATAATCTCCGTCGTATCCCATAAGATCAAACACTTTCTGAATGTATTCGTGGTCGAACACATCAGGGTGACCTGCTTCTTGTTCACCCAGCTTCAACACCCTCCTTATAATCTGTTCATCCACTCTCAAAACTTCATGCCTAATCGATGCGTAGATAACTTTTCATCATTTTCTTCTGCCACTCTTGCAGTATTCCAGAAATCTATCATATGCGTTTGATAGATTACTGGGTCAGGCGGTCAGCAGATAACGCATAGTATATCCTCGAACGCCTTAGGTATCGAATGATCTCTGTACATCCTTTGGTGAACGGGTCATCCGGATTTAGGAACGCACATACATTATGCTTATTTGCGGATCGATTTGCCATCTGCAATACACAATAACATCAGAAAATAATGATTTAAGTATTTACGCATGTAATCAGAAATTTTTAGGTTTTAGAAAGTTCAAGAGTTTTGACGACATTCCAATAATAATATGCGATATTGAGTTGATAAACAATGATTTATCTTGCTGAATATGTTCGTATGATGAACTGAAGTTTAAGAAACTAAATGATTTATTGTTTTGAGTGGAAATTTGAGTATCGACGGAAGAAGGGTTTAAGGATTTTGACTAAGGGTTTTCTAGATCAAAAGTGTTGTGAGAAAAGTAAATGAATACGACAAGTCCAAGATATCTTTTATGCACTTTTTTAAAAAAATAATTAATGAACTTTTAATATTGTGGGACCCTCAACCCTTCCGTGGTAACTTTTGTTATCGCAGATATTGTATCTTCCGTCGTAACTTAAATTTGACATCCGTCACTAACACGTCTGTCAATTAACGTTAGGCTCGTTAACACTCCTTGTGTATTAATTATCCTGGCGTAAATGATTCATTTTTGAACCGGATCTCATCGCATCCGCCTTGCGCTTTGACTTTTAATAGTATAATAAATTCTATGTATATATTTTGTTTCTTTCTTTAAATTTAATCATGTCTCTTAAAAATTATGAGTATTATTATTACCATTATTATATATATAAATTCACACATTAAAATCTATCGAATCACACCCATGACATCGCGAACTTTGAACGTGCGGACGTTATTCTTCATTACGTCATAACCCGTATACATATTTTCTTTAAATTGGTTCATTAATGTGACATTCGTCACTTCAAGGTCCGTCATTTAACGTGAAATTGCGTTAACTATCCTTAGAACATTCATTCCCCACCTTCATAGACTATTTGTGAGGATATCATGTTTAGTTTATTATCCATTTCAGTGATGTTATCAATAATTATATCCATATCATCTAAAACGCTCACGAATATCACAACCGGCATCACTAATTATATTATGTTATATAATATAAACATCATTAACAACCGCATGTTCAAGATATAAACAACCTTAAACACATCATTATAATATGTATAACGCGCGTTTTTACGTTGTTTTCTACCTAAATGAAATTGGAGACACGGGGCTTAAGTGCAGGGACTAAACTTGACAATTGCCAAACTGGGGCTGGGTATAAATACCCATCCACCAGCCTAACACTTCACCATCTTCACCATCTGCTCTCTTCTTCCTCTTCTACGCTTCTTCTTCATCAATTCTTCAACCTAGCACCAAAATTGCCCCGTTTCGTCTCGTTTTCGTTGGCTGGACTTCGGTTACAGCTCAGACATCACGTTTCAAGCAGGTAGACGACCTCGGTCGTCCATTTTCGCTTATTATACAGCTGCGATTTCTAAGGTTTCAGGTGCTCGGGTTCATCCGAGCACATGAGGTCGTGTGGGCTTGTGTGTTGCGTTTCTGAGTGTGCATCTTGTTTAGACATGTTAGAATAGGTATTCTGGAGGTTCTTGGCGTGTGAAACCCGTGCCCGGAGCAGCTGGACGCTGCTCGAGGTCTCAGCAGTCGCGACCTGCTGTACAGGGCGACTGGGTCTTTCGGCCGACTGAGTCGTGCGACTGGGGTGAGTCGTGCGACTGAGTTACGCGTCTGAGTCCATCGTGCGACTGAGTGGTGCGACTGGGGTGAGTCGTACGACTGAGTCATGCGCCTGGGTGTGTACGATTGAATGTGTATGCGACTGAGTCTATGCGTCTGAGTCTATCGTGAGACTGAGTGGTGCGACTGGGGTGAGTCGTACGACTGAGTCATGCGCCTGGATGTGTGCGATTGAATGTGTGTGCGATTGAGTCCATGCGAGTGAATGTGTGTGCGATTGTGATTGAGTCGCACGAATGAAAGGCCAGTCGTACGAATGAAGGTTCAATCGCACGAGTGAAGCTGATTCATGCGACTGAAGGTCCATTCGTGCGAATGGAGGATTGATTCGTGTGTCCGGTCCTGTTGTGTGATTGATGATGTGTGTGTGTGTGTGTGAATTCCCCTTTCTGGAGGTCTTATGATGACAAGGTAACATCAATAAGTGTGTCATAGCTTGACCACAAAGATTAAAGTCAATGCTATCAACAGGCACAAACTATTTCCATACAAAATAACCTAACCTTTTACAAATACCAACAATCCATTTGGGACTATTCTTAGTACTTGGACCTATATAAGGTCTGATATGTGTATGCCTGCTGGTGTGTGTGCTACCTACGACCGAACCGAAACTGCCCGAACCTATTGAACATCATCTTATGCTTTATGATCATTATTAATGCTTGTCAGTAACTGTCAATAGGTGTTTGACGGTTCATAGCATCTTACCCTTGGAATCTTTCATCAATTGTGCTTATCATCTATTTAGTGAGTTTCGTGGCCCCTTTTTACTCTTATTAAACCTTTTTAAATATTTTCAACTTAGGGGAAAAGAATGCTCACCTACTTAACTTGTTTTCAAGCACCTTCCTTGGTGGAAGTGGCTGCTACTTCTATGAGTATCTTACCTTGTTTGTCTTGTTGATTGATGCTATATGAACTTGAACTATATGCTATGTTACCACTATGTATGTCACTTAGTGGTATCATAATACTATGTGCGACTACTTGATATTATGTGTTTATTGACCCTACCTGTGAATGCTATTGTTGTTGGATGCCTCGGCTGTGTGGGACTTCTGTGTGGGACTTCTGTATGGGACTTCTGTGTGGGACTTCTGTGTGGATCTTCTGTGTGGATCTTTCAGTACAACCATTAATTCCAGAAATGGGACCTAAGGATTGGTTTGGTTGTAACCTATACGTATGCGCTGTGTGGATCTTGCTACGTCATGTGAAACTCATGGGATGCTTACTATTTGTTGGATGCTTTACTACTTGTTGGATGCTTTACTACTTGTTGGATGATACTACTTGTTTGGTGATACTATTTGGTTGTGTCGGACTTCTGTGTGGGACTTCTGTGTGGTTCTTCTGTGTGGATCCTTCAATATAACCATTAATCCCGGTAATGGGACCTAAGGATTGGTTTGGTTATAAACTATACGTATGCGCTGTGTGGATCTTGCTACGTCTTATTAAACTATTTACTTTTGGGAATGCTCTCTTTACAGCCATCAATTCCCGGGTGGAACCGATGATTAGGTTTGGCTGTAGTCATTTATAATTGGTAAAACCGCCTACGCATAAGTGTAGTTGCGGTAGTTTTTATTAAACCTACTTACTGTTTTCATCTTAACATCTTTTATTACTTAAAACATGCGAAGCTCACCAACAATTATGTTAACCATTTTGAGCATTTCTTTTCAGGTGATCAAGGTAATTGAAGTTCTAGGAGCACTGCCTTTTAGAGGAGACCCTAGGACATATTTTGGAGAACTAAGCCTTTTGTTAAACATTAATTTTTGGAACATCTTGGTTGCTCAAACTTGTACATCGTACACTTGTTCCCGGGTTGTGGGAATTTACACTACAAGTTAACATCAATGTTTATGAGATCATTCAATGTTTATGCTTATGACTATGCTGTCGTGAAACATTGATTATACACGACACAAGTCTCCATTTATGCCGGGTGTCGTCATGACACGCTATGTCATCTATTACATATATATTGCATCTCTATCGTTAACCATGTGTTATGACGATCCCGTCTAGCTCGCATCCCCGTGTTTCCGCTACCAGCGGGGGTGTGACAGACTGGTATCAGAGCCATTGGTTATAGAGAATTAGGCAATTACACTTGACCTAGACTATAACCTAGGAACCTTCATGTAAATGCATGCTAGGACTGGCTTGCATCTAATATTACATGTATGTTCCTCTACGCTTGTTTCTTGTGACTATACCTGATGCTATGCATATGTGCTTGCTATCTGATCATCCTGAGGAAGACACTATTACTCTTAGTCTTTCTCCATGGGATACCCTTATACTGGAACCTTACGTTGTATGCGCACAACATATATCATTAGGTCGAGATACCTAAACAGATGGGAACTTCGCTGATCACATGTAGCGTCGATCTCGGATACTAAATCCGACCCTAACATGGTTATGCCTGAAATCCTGAAAGTATGAAGGATAGGCAGCTATCATCAGACATATTGTGCTTATGTGCTTAGAGTTACTTGCTATTACATACTACTATTGGAATACTATTGGCTCAGGGACATGAGGACATTACCTGATTTGTGCTTGATGAATGTGGATAATACTATGATGTTAACTTGGAGTAAGTGAAGCTAAGGGTGACCATGCAAGGCAAATTACCATTACGGGTGCACACGTATTTGCAATTCGCCGTACATGAGAAGTCTGGCTAATCTTACCATGAGGTAACGATCATGAGTATTACTAGTTTTCTATTCTATACCCTAAGGTGCTAGGATCATAATTCTAGTAAGACCTTATTAAGGGTAACATAACATTACTAACACCTACTATTACTTAAGTCCTGTCCTATTTAGAGCCTTCATGGTATTTCCAATCATGACATTGATCTTATTCTTTACGAGACATTCCTCCATTTAGCATCGCAGTAACTAAGGAACTGATTGAATGCTTAAAATGAAAGTGGACTACAGGAAATATAGAGGAGTGATGACACCCTCTACACATACACTACGTTATTTTATGGGATGATGCTAAGGAAGATTAGGATGTCGTGTAACCGGTTTAAGTGTCATTCAAGGTGTATCGTGGATGTGGTGGGAAGGCTGCGGGGAACCCTATATATAAGCTTCACCGGTATACTAAGAATGTGCTTAAACTGGGTACGTGATGATCTTGATGGACCGAAGCATGGTTATTGGAACTTGATGAGTGGAATCATACGTGTATCTTAGAAGTGACTAAAGTTTACATGTTTGCACCTTTCTATGACTAGAAGATGCCGCCTCGAAGAGTCACACGTGGTACCAACCAAGATGGTGGGACCCCACAAGGCAGAGGTAGGGGTAGATCACCAAGAACAGGTGGCGCCCCAGCTGGCGACAACCAAGGAACTGAAAACCCTGATATAGCTGCTATGATCGCTCAGCAGCTAGCCGCACTGATTCCAACTATAGTGACTCAAGTGAGCGACACTCTTCTGAATCATCAATTCCGCAGGAGTAATGATACTAATGATCAGTATAACCAAGGAATAGAGAAGAGAAAGGAGGCTGGGGAAACGAGCCGATCTAACGCCGGAAGGTTTGATAAGAAGGCTAAGACGACCCGAAATTTCATGGCTGTGACTCAGGGAAAGAAAGAATATGCTGGTCCGCACCCGAAATATGACAGGTGCAACCTTCATCACCCCCAGCAATGCCGTGTCGGGCGTGTGCGAACTGTAGGCGCCCGGGGCACCTAGCGAGAGATTGTAGAGTTGCATCGAACCTGGTGCACTCGTCAATACGGTTAACCCCGTCGGGAATGCCAGGGCTTGTTATGAGTGTGGAGGTCTTGGTCACTACCGGAACATGTGCCCCAGACTGAATAGGGCACCGGGTCAACAAGGGAATAACCAGCAGCAAGTGATGGCCATAGCTGGTAATCCAGGCCAAGGGAATCAAGGAAGTGCTGCCAGAGGAAGTGCGTTCGTTATCGGAACAAATGACGCCCGTCAGGACCCGAATGTTGTTACAGGTACGTATTGCTCAACCACCACTTTGCCTCCAAATTGTTAGATACTGGAGCAGACAATAGTTTCATATCTTCTAATTTTGTACTCATGCTTGCCTTGAACCCTAGTAGACTAGAGACTAACTTCTCTGTAGAAATTGCCAACGGTAGAGTTGTATGAGCAGATGAGATTTTTAGAGAGTGCTCCAGGATATTGGAGAACCATGCCTTCGACATAGACTTAATACCTTTCGAGTTGGGGAGCTTCGACGTGATTATGAGAATGGATTGGTGGTCGAAACACGGAGCCGAGATTGTTTGTCGGGAGAAAGTAGTACGAATCCCCAAGCCAAACGAGGAGGTACTCAAGATTCAAGGAGAACGACCGGGAAGAGCTCTAAAGCTTATCACTTGCATGAAGACGCGACGATGTTTACGAAAGCAGTGTTACGCATTTCTGGCCGTGTAGTGAAAAAGAAAGAAGAAGGCAACAAGTTGGTAGATATTCCTGTAGTACGAGATTTTCCAGGAGTATTCCCTGATGACTTGTCGGGATTGTCTCCTTCACGACAGGTGGAATTTCGTATAGAGTTGGTTCCTGGAGCTACGCCAGTAGCAAAAGCACCGTATCGGTTAGCGCCGTCTGGAATGCAAGAATTGTCTAGCCAATTATAGGAACTACCGGAGAAGGGTTTTATGAGACAGAGTCATTCGCCATGGGAAGCACCAGTCCTATTTGTCAAAAAAAAGACGGGTCGTTCCGCATGTGCATCGATTATCGCGAGTTGAACAAGTTGACTGTGAAGGATCGGCATCCTCTACCCAGAATCGATGATTTACTTGAATCGATGCAAGGAGCTTCATATTTCTCCAAGATTGACCTTCGTTCTGGGTATCACCAACTGAGAGTTTTGAGGACGACATACCGAAAACAACATTCAGGATTCGTTATGGGCATTATGAGTTCTTAGTCATGCCGTTCGGACTGACTAATGCACCAGATGTGTTCATGGACCTGATGAACCGAGTACGCAAACCTTAATTGGATAAGTTTGTAATCGTATTTATAGACGATATACCTATCTACTCTTGATCGAAAGAAGACCCCGAGGAACATCTTCGGGCCAAACTGAGCCTATTGCAAGAAGAGAAACTTTACGCCAAGTTCTCGAAGTGCAAAATTTTGGCTTCGAAAAGTGAAGTTTCTGGGTCAGGTGGTTAACGAAAGTGGGATTCATGTAGATCCTGGAAAGATTGAAGCAGGAAAGAAATGAGATGCACCCCAGACACCTTCAAAGACACGATATTCTGTTCATCCTGGTGCAGACAAGATGTATCACGATCTTAAGGATCTATACCGGTGGCCAGACATGAAGAGAGACATTGCTAAGTATGTAAGCCGATGCTTAACGTGCTCGAAAGTTAAAGGCCGAACATCAAAAACCATCGTGATTATTACAGCAACCTGAAATTCCGAGTGGAAATGGGAGAACATAACCATGGATTTTATTACTAAATTCCCGAGAACGCCAAGCGGGCACGACTCGATACGGGTCGTGGTGGATCGAATGACAAAACCCGCTCACTTTTTGCCTATCCGAGAAGCCTATAAAATGGATAAGCTGGCAAGGTGGTACATCAAAGAAGTCGTGACACGGCACGGGGTGCCAGTGTCAATCATATCCGACCGAGACAGCCGATTTACTTCACGATTTTGGCAAACACTACAGAAAGCGATGGGCGCTCGATTAGATATGAGTACCGCCTTTCACCCATAAACAGATGGCCAAAGTGAACGAACTATACAAATGTTGAAAGATATGCTCAGAGCTTGTGTAATCGATTTTGGTGGTAGTGGGGACACTCATCTATCATTGATGGAGTTCTCCTACAACAACAGCTATCATACAAGCATTGGATGCGCTCCATTTGAGGAATTGTACGGGGGAAATGTAGACCCCTAGTTTGTTGGGCTGAAGTTGGTGAGAGCCAGCTTACAGGCCCAGAGGTCATTCAAGGGATGGCTGACAAGATTTTCCAAATCAAAGACAGACTAAAAGCTGCAAGAGATCGCCAAAAGAGCTATGCCGACAACCGTCGGAAGCCTTTAGAATCCAATGTTGGAGATCACGTTTTACTCAAAGTCTCTCCCTGGAGAGGGATTGTACGATTTGGAAAGAAAGGGAAGTTAGCCGCTCGATACGTAGGACCATTCGAGATTACAGAAAGAATCGGTCCGGTGGCTTACCGATTGAGGTTGCCGCAAGAACTCAGCGGTGTATATGATACTTTTCACGTGTCGAACCTCAAGAAGTGTTTGGCTGAGAGTCCTTACACGTACCAATTGAGGAAATCAAGATCAACGAAAAGCTTCATTTCATTGAGGAACCTATAGAGGTCATGGACCGAAAGGTCAAATGCTTGAGACGCAGCAAAATACCGATCGTTCGCATGAGATGGAACTCCAAACGGGGACCGGAATTCACGTTGGAACGAGAGGATCAGGTGAAGCTCAAGTATCCACGTCTATTCAAGGATGACGCTCTTGGACCTAGCACCAGTTGAATTTCAGGACGAAATTCTCTCAACTGGAGGATACTGTGACATTCGTCACTTCAAGGTCCGTCATTTAAACTGAAATTGCGTTAACTATCCTTAGAACATTCATTCCTCACCTTCATAGACTATTTGTGAGGATATCATGTTTAGTTTATTATCCATTTCAGTGATGTTATCAATAATTATATCCATATCATCTAAAACGCTCACGAATATCACAACCGACATCACTAATTATATTATGTTATATAATATAAACATCATTAACAACCGCATGTTCAAGATATAAACAACCTTAAACACATCATTATAATCGGTATAACGCGCGTTTTTATGTCGTTTTCTACCTAAATGAAATTGGAGACACGGGCATAAGTGCAGGGATTAAACTTGACAATTGCCAAACTGGGGCTGGGTATAAATACCCATCCACCAGCCTAACACTTCACCATCTTCACCATCTGCTCTCTTCTTCCTCTTCTACGCTTCTTCTTCATCAATTCTTCAACCTAGCACCAAAATTGCCCCGTTTCGTCTCGTTTTTGTTGGCTAGACTTCGGTTACAGCTCAGACATCACGTTTCAAGCAGGTAGACGACCTCGGTCGTTCATTTTCGCATATTATACAGCTGCGATTTCTAGGGTTTCGGGTGCTCGGGTTTATCCGAGCACATGAGGTCGTGTGGGCTTGTGTGTTGCGTTTCTGAGTGTGCATCTTGTTTAGACATGTTAGAATAGGTATTCTGGAGGTTCTTGGCGTGTGAAACCCGTGCCCGGAGCAGCTGGACGCTGCTCGAGGTCTCAGCAGTCGCGACCTGCTGTACAGGGCGACTGGGTCTTTCGGCCGACTGAGCCGTGCGATTGGGGTGAGTCGTGCGACTAAGTTAGGCGTCTGAGTCCATCGTGCGACTGAGTGGTGCGACTGGGGTGAGTCGTACGACTGAGTCATGCGCCTGGGTGTGTACGATTGAATGTGTATGCGACTGATTCTATGCGTCTGAGTCTATCGTGAGACTGAGTGGTGCGACTGGGGTGAGTCGTATGACTGAGTCATGCGCCTGGATGTGTGCGATTGAATGTGTGTGCGATTGAGTCCATGCGAGTGAATGTGTGTGCGATTGTGATTGAGTCGCACGAATGAAAGGCCAGTCGTACGAATGAAGGTTCAATCGCACGAGTTAAGCTGATTCGTGCGACTGAAGGTCCATTCGTGCGAATGGAGGATTGATTCGTGTGCCGGTCCTGTTGTGTGATTGATGATGTGTGTGTGTGTGTGAATTCCCCTTTCTGGAGGTCTTATGATGATAAGGTAACATCAATAAGAGTGTCATAGCTTGACCACAAAGATTAAAGTCAACTCTATCAACAGGCACAAACTATTTCCATACAAAATAACCTAACCTTTTACAAATACCGACAATACATTTGGGACTATTCTTAGTACTTGGACCTATATAAGGTCTGATATGTGTATGCCTGCTGGTGTGTGTGCCACCCACGACCGAACCGAAACTGCCCGAACCTATTGAACATCATCTTATGCTTTATGATCATTATTAATGCTTGTCAGTAACTGTCAATAGGTGTTTGACGGTTCATAGCATCTTACCCTTGGAATCTTTCATCAATTGTGCTTATCATCTATTCAGTGAGTTTCTTGGCCCCTTTTTACTCTTATTAAACCTTTTTAAATATTTTCAACTTAGGGGAAAAGAATGCTCACCTACTTAACCTGTTTTCAAGCACCTTCCTTGGTGGAAGTGGCTGCTACTTCTATGAGTATCTTACCTTGTTTGTCTTGTTGATTGATGCTATATGAACTTGAACTATATGCTATGTTACCACTATGTATGTCACTTAGTGGTATCATAATACTATGTGCGACTACTTGATATTATGTGTTGATTGACCCTACCTGTGAATGCTATTGTTGTTGGATGCCTCGGCTGTGTGGGACTTCTGTGTGGGACTTCTGTATGGGACTTCTGTGTGGGACTTCTGTGTGGATCTTCTGTGTGGATCTTTCAGTACAAACATTAATTCCAGAAATGGGACCTAAGGATTGGTTTGGTTGTAACCTATACGTATGCGCTGTGTGGATCTTGCTACGTCATGTGAAACTCATGGGATGCTTACTACTTGTTGGATGCTTTACTACTTGTTGGATGCTTTACTACTTGTTGGATGCTTTACTACTTGTTGGATGATACTACTTGTTTGGTGATACTATTTGGCTGTGTGGGACTTCTGTGTGGGACTTCTGTGTGGTTCTTCTGTGTGGATCCTTCAATATAACCATTAATCCCGATAATGGGACCTAAGGATTGGTTTGGTTATAAACTATACGTATGCGCTGTGTGAATCTTGCTACGTCTTATTAAACTATTTACTTTTGGGAATGCTCTCTTTACAGCTATCAATTCCCGGGTGGAACCGATGATTAGGTTTGGCTGTAATCATTTATAACTGGTAAAACCGCCTACACATAAGTGTAGTTGCGGTAGTTTTTATTAAACCTACTTACTGTTTTCATCTTAACATCTTTTATTACTTAAAACCTGCGAAGCTCACCAACAATTATGTTGATCGTTTTGAGCATTTCTTTTCAGGTGATCAAGGTAATTGAAGTTCTAGGAGCACTGCCTTTTAGAGGAGACCCTAGGACATATTTTGGAGAACTAAGCCTTTTGTTAAACATTAATTTTTGGAACATCTTGGTTGCTCAAACTTGTACATCGTACACTTGTTCCCGGGTTGTGGGAATTTACACTACAAGTTAACATCAATGTTTATGAGATCATTCAATGTTTATGCTTATGACTATGCGGTCGTGAAATATTGATTATACACGACACAAGTCTCCATTTATGCCGGGTGTCGTCATGACACGCTATGTCATCTATTACATATATATTGCATCTCTATCGTTAACCATGTGTTATGACGATCCCGTCTAGCTCGCATCCCCGTGTTTCCGCTACCAGCGGGGGTGTGACAATTAAGAGTACGTTTATAAAGATTGGATTAAATAAAATAAAATAAAATAAAAAGTTCAGGGTCTAAAATAAATAAATTTGATACCAAAAGGAATTAATTTCTAAGTAGTTGAGGGGCTAGAGTGTAAAATAAATATATATACTTGTTAATGTCGTGAATAAGGAAGAAACAGTTGATTTCAAACGCAACCCTAATCACTCCACCATCGTCTCACACAACCGGCAGCCCTCACCCCTTTTCTCGCGATCGACTGCCACCGTTAAGCCGCCGCAGAGCACCATCGATCATCGTCCTCGCATCGTAACACGGTCTCGTCGGTAAGCACTTCGTTTTGTTCCGTTTCGTTAAGTGTTGCCGGGAATATGTATGCGTATCGTGTGTATATCCATGCATACGTAGCGTGTGTAGGTGTGTGTATTGTGTTGCAGTGTAAGTATTGCAATGTATGTGTGCCTACGTGTATATATATATGGTTGTGCATATGTGTGCGTTGTATGTGTGCTTGTGCGTATTCGAAGGAGACACAGCAGCCGAAGGCTGCTGTGAATGTGTGTATTCTGTCTGTATGTATGTATCTATATATGTTATGAGTGTGTTATTGTATATATATGTGTGTATATGCAGCGTGTATATAGTTGTATGTACGGGCGCATGGCAGCCCTCTCTTAGGCGCATGGATGTTGGTTTTGGGGTGTTTGTGTATGCGTATGTGCTGTGTGTGTATGTATATGGCTGTGCGTGTATATATATATATATGCTGTATGTGTACGTATATAGTGTATGTGTGCATTGTGCGCGTTTGGAAGGGACACAGCAGCCAAAGGCTGCTGTGTACTACACATATATATAGGGAATGGATCTATTGAGAACCCACCTCAAGTGTAAGAACTCATTAACCTCATCTTATTACTCTTGGGCCCACTCAAAATGTAATCTAATGGTTGTAATGAATTTCTATTTTTTAGTTGAATAAAGTAGTGTAATTATATACTTAATAGTAAAATTGACTTTTACCATGTGCATAGACTATTGCGTAAGTGTGTCAGTAAGTACAAATGGCATCTACTTTATTGATAGTTGTGATTAAATTTTATTTTTAATTGGAAAAAATAGTCTGATTATAATTTAATTTTTTTTGAAATTCGATATGTGAAAAAAAAGGATGGTTTTAATTATTAGATTTTTTATTAACATATTTTATTTTTAGTTGAAACTACAAATTAAAACACGATCAAGATGAAAACTATAAAGAACTCATTAACCTCATCTTATTACTCTTGGGCCCACTCAAAATGTAATCTAATGGTTGTAATGAATTTCTATTTTTAGTTGAATAAAGTAGTGTAATTATATACTTAATAGTAAAATTGACTTTTACCATGTGCATAGACTATTGCGTAAGTGTGTCAGTAAGTACAAATGGCATCTACTTTATTGATAGTTGTGATTAAATTTTATTTTTTAATTGGAAAAAATAGTCTGATTATAATTTAATTTTTTTTGAAATTCGATATGTGAAAAAAAAGGATGGTTTTAGTTATTAGATTTTTTATTAACATATTTT